>APFE031219936.1:87387-200106 GCA_000404065.3 Pinus taeda
GTCAGGACACCGGTTGTACCTTACTCTACTTTTTGTTAATAAAGATAGATGACTACTCTTATGGTTCCATTTACATTTGTTCAATGATCGATTAATGCAAATTGTATCTTTCCTGACCGATACATAGTTGTTGTTAGTAGATTTTACGCTTTTGTTTGCTCTCTTTTGCTTGTGCAGGTATTCATCCGCGAGGATAGCGGGGAATTGTGATCAGCTGGAGCGAAGGAGCGAGAGGAGAATCTCTTCGACAAACAAGCGTTGGAATCCAAGTAGGTTATTCTCACCCACTTGTTAATTACAACTAGGAACCTGCGGTGTAGCATTGTTCGATTGTTGCTAGACCCCTGTTGGGCTAGTAGGGATCGCCTCTATCCGTAGAGGGGATTTACCTATACAACAATAGTCATCCATGGCAAGATGCTCCCTAGCATTGGCAAACTGGCTTTTCCCTTCCCTGCATATGGTCCATATACCAAATGCTCAAATGAAACACAAGTATCAATACTTACTTCATCATCAATACCATGAGGTTCCTCCATGAGAGTACCCTCATCCATGCATGTCTGCAAACTGCACGATCCTGATCCAACTTGATCAATCTCAAGTTCATCCTCCATCATGATCATGTCTGCAACATCTTCAACTATCACAGCTTCCTCTTCCTTGTCATCGCATTTTGCAGCTTTCTCCTTATGAGTCAAAGCTATGTAATGCTTCTCCTCAAGAGTTAGCCATTCCCACTTCTTTCGAATCAATTCCTGCCTTATCTCCAATTCCTTGAGTTCTGCCTCAAACAAGTCCACTTCCTTTGCAAGTCGATAGTCTTCTTCCTTATCCCCATCAGAAATCCCTTTCTTGACCAAGGCACGAAGAGCATCCTTTGCTTTGAACAAGCCTTTGCCCCATTCTGCAAACCTTTGTTCAACCTCCCTTGATTCTTCAAGTAAACTCCCTTCAAATTCCTTGAAGGTTGCAAAACCCATTTCCTGCAGGATAGACATCCTTCTTGACTCTTCACCATTCACCAGGTTCTCCCTGCAACCATGAACTGGCCCTTGTTCCACTTGTATGTGAAACTAGCTTCCTTCACCTACAAGTACCTGCTTCCACCGTCACGAGCAACCTACTCAATCAAGTCTTGCAAGACTCCTCCAAGTCTTTAGACTAGCTATGAGCGTGGGGAGCCTTGGGTGGAGGCTGACTGATGTAGTTTGCATAGAGGAAGCAAGTGTTATTGCTAGGGTTTCGCAGTTCCATCACTGAAAATTTAGGGAAGCCCTTGAGATTGAGAAGAGACCGATCAATCTCAATAGAGATGACGGATGGAAGATAAGCAGTTGCTAGATCCCTGCCATCTCTTCCTGTTAAAGGGAAGAAAATTAAAATTATTTATTATTTTTTCTTTTTTTCTTCTGTTTATATTTATTTATTTTTAATTATTTATATATATTATATAATATATATATATAAGAGTGATTGATTTATTTATGTCTTATTTATATTGTTGATTTCTTATTAATTTATTTTTATATTGTTCGTATTTTATTTATTTATTATTTATTATTTTATAAAGTTAGTTTATATTATATATATATTATATATATATATATAATATATATATATATATTATATATATATGATACATATACACTATTTTTTTATTCTTAAATAATTTTTATATTTTTTATTTGTTATTTATTAAGTGATTATATATTTATTTATTTGTTTTATTCTGTTATTATATTATATGTAGATTGTTTATTTATTCTATTGATTGTTATTTATTGATTAATTTAATTTTTCATATGTATTATTTTTTACTTCATTTATTTTTATTTTTTATTTTATTTGGTTAGTCGTCCAATATTTTATTTTATTTTTGGATGTTTTTTTTTTCCTAAAACAACCTAATATATATATATATATTTAATTATTTTATATTTAATGATAATTAATAAAAATTTTATTTTATTTACCTTTTCAAACTAACCATTAAAATTATTTATTTATCTATATATTTTTCACCTAGTTAGACTAATTTCCATTTATTAAAAGTAATAAATAATAAGAATAATACTATCTTAATAAATAAATTTTTGACCTTAGTCCCAAAGTAAAAAAATTAGTTGTTAATCAAATTTAGTCGTTGGAGTCCATGCTCAGCATATTTAACATGCCAAGCTGGATCTATCTCTTCAACTTGTCCTGACTATGAACCATACTAGTTGGTTCCAAACACGTTGACAAATAAAAATCTTATGTGATTTATGCTGAAAAATCTCTCATAAATTTGACATGGATCATAGAAGCCTAAATTCTACAATATTTTTAATGATATATTATTAATTAATAAATCATTTCTTCATAAATAGTGTTATTTAATAAAACATTTCATTCATTATTATTAATTAATATTGTTTATATGTTTATTTATTACTTTATTTAATAAATTATTCAAATAAAAAATAATTACTAATTAATTCATATATTAATAAATTCATTATTAATTAATTAAGAATGGACATTAATTAATTATTTATTAATTAACAATTCATTAATATTTTTCATTCATTATTAATTAATTCCATCCAACGGGTTAATATACCCAATAAATTAATACTATAAACATAAGCTATTAATAAACCTAAGGGATTAATACTAAAAACCCAATTGAGCAATATTAAAGACAAGGTATTAAGATTGTAAACCCTAGATATATAAACCCTAAGAAAATATTATGAACCCTGAAATAATTCCTAAGATAAATACTATAAACCCTAAAATAAACATGGTTGACTATGTTTTACCATAGTTGATTTTCATACTAAAATAATATTGAGACTGTCACGATGCGACATTTGACCATGGTTGACTTCCATATTGAAATAATATTTATCATAATGTGGAATTGGACCATGGTTGTGTATAGTTCACCATCATTATAAACCAAAGGGATTTATATTAAACCATAGAATTAATATTATAATCCTTCTAAATAATATTATATCCTAAGAATATGAAACCTTCTATTGATAAACTCAAGAAATTGGTATTATAAACTCAATGGATTAATTTTACTCTAAGGTATTATAAACCCAAGGGAATAATATTAAATCTAAAGGATTAATATTATAAATCCAATGTATATAAATCCTAAGATAAATATTATAAACCCAATGAAATAATTAATCCAAGTGATTGATACTAAAACCCTAAGACATTATAAACCCAAGGGAATAATATTAAATCCAAAGGATAAATATTATAAATCCAAAGTATATAAATCCTACAAAAAAATATTATAAACCCTAAAAAACATGGTTGACCATGGTTGATTTTTATATTATAAACCCTAAAATAAACAAGGTGGACCATGGTTGATTTTCATATTGAGACAATCTTTGTGACAATTCGCCATTTGAACAAGGTTGACCATGATTGATTTTCATATTGGGAAAATCCTTCTCACAATGCGACATTGAACCATGGTTGAACATGATTGATTTTAATGTCGAGGTGACATTTGTCACAATATGACATTGGAGTATGATTGACAATGGTTGATTTTCATATGGAGGCAATCTTTTTCCTACTGCAACATTGGGTTATCAATAAAATATTTTAATACCAATTAATATTGACATATACTTAAAAATACATTAATAATAAAAAGCCAATTTAATTTGGATGTATATGTTATGTAAAATATTTAAATGTCAATTATGTATATATTATATACCATTTAGAAATAATTAAGTACATATCATGAAAAAATTAAGTTTTATGGTTAAAACATTTATTTGGTCCTATATATTTTATTTAGCATTTAAAAATACAATTTAAACAATGAAAAATAACATTGTATTTTGCACTTTAAAGACATTTGCATGTGAAGAAATTTAATCTCTCTATTCAAAGATAGAAATTTGATCCTTCTCGACTTATATTAAATCCGTACTTAAAATAAATCTATATTGATTCATATTTACAATAGTATCCTAACTAAATTAAACCAATGTATAATCTCCTACTAAATTAAAAATAGTCCTTTTAAACCAATGCATAAGAATTGATTAGTACATAGTGGTCAGTGAAACGATTAGCTGCTACTAACTTAATTGATTGTAATTATTCTGGTAATATATATATTTTTAAATCTTATATTAATAAGAGTGAAACAGTATTTTTTTTTCAAATGAAGTAGCACTATTTTACTATCTTGTGATTGTACTTATTGGTGTAAAGATTAACCCATATTAATTTTAATTTGAATTTAGAAAGAGTAGAGATGAAATTTTTTGAAGTGCAATTTTTTTTTAAATTTTGTAAATAAAAATAAATTTGTATATGGAAGTATTTGTTCTATTTTCATATTTATGATCAAATAGATCCACTCTTATTAAATACCTAAATAAATTCAACACAATTTCTTTTTCAGTAAAATTCATAATTCTAACAAATTTATATATATATATATATATATATATATATATATATTATATAATAAAATCTAAAACAGTTATGCTATCCAATGCTGAGTCTTTCTGTTGCAACATTGCGGCACTATGTCAGCATTATAGCTTATATACACGGGACAAGATTGTTAGTGGAAAAATCAGCGAAAAAAATATATATATATTTTTTAATCTTTTAAATTCAAGCTCCACTAATTTTATTTGATTGATGAGAATTTAGGATTAGGTAATGAGAATTTACCATCAACAAAATAAAAATTGATTTTGCCACATGCTAATTCTGGCTAGTTGACCTTCAAGTATAGACAAGCATGTTTCACATCGGTTACATGTCCAGATCGAAGAGGCATCTTTAGGGAATAGGCGAGAATCTGACGGCAAGGATGTTTGACTTATCTTCCCGATGCCATTAGATTCCGGGATATTCTGAAAATCTGCAATAAACAAAAGCAAGATTGAGGTGATGACAAAAGCAAACAGTTAGCATACCACGGGATGGTCAGATGCGTGAGTAACCTCCCATGGAATCTCTAACGTTACGTATATCTGTCGGGCAGAACCAAAATCTGCAGTAGGAAAATCTCGGGTTGCTTGGTCGTTAAGGGAGGCAAGGAAAATTGGAATTCATTAGGACAAGGTATGTTGAAAATATTTTGCTTTGATGGAGAAAAATGAGTCGTAGAAGAAACTGCCTGCCTATCTTACAGAAAATTCGTGTCCATGAATGTTCTTAGGGGAAACGGGCTACTGAAAAGAGAAAAAGATGTTCGAGGATTTTTCACAGGATTTAGAGATTTCTGCTCGTTCTGCAACTTCTCCTTCTGTAGTCGCGGTATGTGTGGAGAAGAATAGCAAGAATACAGTTAAATGGGCATTGAATGACTTGGTTGGAGAGGAATTGACGCTGATCCACGTGACGCATCCCATTGTTGCCATTCCAACTCCAAGTAAGATAATTCTAATTCTATCTCCCATGTGTTTTCGTGTATCATGAATTTCCATTCTTTATTTTTCATATTGAAAACAGGCACAGGTACATCAAGATGTTTTTATTAGGCAGATTGGAATTCTCTATATTTGGGAATAGGAAGAGGCTTCCTAGAATATATATAATATAATATATTATATGATTTAAAAGATAAATTAAACGATTTTCAAATAGTTTTTGTTTTTAACACATTTTCTTGCTGCTGAGCTTTACGAGTCTAAGGAATTTTCATAAGTTTTTCTAAATATTAGAGTTAGAAGCTCAATCATGGAGCTATGTAATTCAAATATGGGTTTTCTTTCCACAATAAGGTTATCTTGAGCAACCTCACGATGGGAGTGATTAGACGGTAGTACAAGTGGCACCAAAGCGGCTCTCGGGACTTCCTCTAGCTCCACGCCCCTCATAACTTCACATTCATGCAAACTTAGTGCATTAAATATATCGGTATGTAGGATGCTCCTATTGTGTTTATAATTGCACGCTGGTCGTGGAGGAAGTTTAGTGTGGAAGCTTGGGAAAGGAGTTTTGGTATGCAGGGAGTGTGGGTTTGTATATATGGTGGCTACTCGCGGTTTCGACCTTGGTTGAGAGGCATTGTGGGGGATCAAGGCCATGTGGTGTGGTCTGGGGTTCATTGCTTGCTTTGCCCTTGGGACCCAGGGATGCGAACACGCGCAGAGCTAAGCTGCCACCAAGCTCTGGCCTGTCGTTGGTTCAAGCATAAGGAATTTGTCTCGCCGGGCCTTCTTTCCTACATGTGGGATAAGGAGTGTGAGCCTCTTCGTCTCTTTGCATGGTGGATAGTCTAGAACTCTTCCCATCTAGTTGTGTTCGAGCGACATTTAGTGGGTTCTGAGTAGCCACTGTCCGGATTTTCTTGGTGTAAGGCTGCCCTCGGGGTGATTGGTGCATCTACTATGTGTAAGTATGGATTGAATTGCACCTGGGGTGTCTACAATGGAAGAGATGAAGGCTATCTGGTGTGGACTATGGTTTGTTTGTGTTCTTCCTATCAAAGCGTGTATAGTGGTGTGTGGGTTAAGTACTTTGAGCCTCCCAGTTCTTTATGGTGGTTTGCTCAGAACCTCACCCATCTGGTGGTGCTCACGTGTGAATTTATGGGATCCATGTGGTTGTCCTCTAGAATTGCGTGGTGTAAATTTGGCCTCGGTGTGACTAGGGCCAATACTCTGCGCCTTTACAGGTTGAAGTGCACTTGGGTAGGTTGCGATAGAGGGGGTGCAGGCCACCAGGTGTGGTTGGCGGCTTGTTTATATTGACCTTGCAGGAGGGTGGTGACCAGTCTGGTGCTGCAGTCTCCTTGGGGGTGGTTCAACATCCCAAGTATCAGTTATTTTTATTGCAGGTGTGCTTCTTTTCGGGGCTCCTTCCCCTTCTCTCTGGTTAATCTACCTCTTTTCTCAATGCCTCGTCAACAAGGTTAGCCCAGCTGTGGGGGTGGGCAGCAGTAGTTGGAGAGGCATCTCATCCCTAGACATAGTGCATCCTCGGCTAATTCTGGTAGTCGGGATACTAAGGAAACATAGACTGTATCTCAAGTTTGTTCACATGGCCAAGTGGTAGCTTCGGCCACTCTAGAATGTCTTGCATCATAGCTTCATCAAATCCAAATCAATATGGAGATCCTTCGAGATCACAGGTATGAAGACAAGAATGAGACTATGCCCTATTTCCAAGACATCTTGTATAGCTAGAATGAAATATTTGACCAGTTGGATAGTCTCCAGCATCATCATCATTGTATAAATGACCACGTTCAAAGTCTAGGAACGAGGGCAAAGCATATTGACTTCCATATGCATGATCGTGTCAATTTCTTTGTTGATCCTCCTGTACTTCCTTCTCACCCGTCACCCTGATATGCAGCTGTTAGTTATGGTTTTCTTTTTGTTTGTGTCAGTTATGTCTAAGCTTGAACACCCTTTCGAAATAATGTATGTTAGTTGTCCATTTTGGTATGTCCCAACCTCGACTCTCAAAAATTTTGGTTGGAATGAGAGAGTGGAGGTTGTCATGATGATCTTTGTAAGTTGTATTTTATTGAAAATATAATGAAAGAATTTTTAAACAACAACAAAAAAAATTTATCGGGAGCGACCAAATGAGTTGACCCTCAGGGAGGGGTGAAACCCCCTCTTACCAGAATCTGGTTATAGGAGATCATTAGCCAATAACAGGGGTAACAAGTTCTTCTTAAGGAAGCAGGGGAAAGAGTGAAAACCTAGTTCTTAGGGCACAATGGAAATCTTGCATAAATGGGCGATGAGTATTGAAGGCATCACCGAACCCAAAATTTCTTATTCCAAATAACCAAGTGGAGGAATCGTAGAAGTACATGAAATACCATGCTTTGATATGTAAGTTCACAGACATTTTGCCCAAAGAGCCCGATATAGTGAAATGGATTCAAACGAAATGGATAGCAAAGCGGAAAGGGGAACTCTATTGGAGGGCCAAACGCTATTTACAATCATCATTATGGATCTATAAGATTGAAAGAGAATATTTGAAAATGATTCATATTTCATTAATAATGTTGTTCTATTCATGAGATTCTCGGAGGAGTGTTATATCCCAATGTTGGTGCCACTACAACAACCCCTAAATTTTGACTTTCTCAAAATTCTAGAGACCCTCATCCTTGTAATGTCCCGTAATAACAATAATAATAATAATAAATAAAATAAATAAATAATATTAATATACAAATGAATAAATAATAAATAATTAAAGGAAATATAATAATAATAAATCAATAATAAATAACAAAGAAAAATAATTATAATAATAATAAATAAATAGTAAAAACAAAAGAAAATATAATAATATTAAACAAATAACGATAGTAAATAATAAGCTGAAGTTTTAAATAACTATATATAAAAGTAAACTATAAAAATAGTAAGAATAAGTAGAGTTAACAAACAATAAAATGAATAAAATGAGAAAGGGTTAAATTAAGAGAAATATTAAATTAAGTAAAAATTAAAATAAATAAATATAAATTGCATGTTGACATATGGAAGTGTGCATGCGGACCCCATTCATTTTTTTGGTATATTTAATGGACAATAAAGAGGATGAGATTCATCCATTCCTTCATCAATTCTCCTGGGATAAAAGACTTATGAGACAAATGATTCACTCATTGTGTTACATTGATTATGGGCTCTAGGGTGGCCAACTGTACAATGATTATGTGCAGTTGAGCCTAAGGTTAGGCGGAGATTCATCCCCAAAACTTGGTTGTAATTAATGAGATTCAAATAGCATTCAACTCTGAAATCAAAAGTAAGGAATATCATTGATATAGGTAAGTTGTCTCTGCTCATGTTTTTCAAAATTCTATGCTAATTAGTTGAATAGTTGTGTGTTGATTATAGATCATATAATTGGTTTAAGTCATTGTATATTTAAATTGTGAGGTGTTGCATTTTATATTAGAGTAAGCTTTTGATTCTGTGACCTCTATGTAAAATTTTGAGAAAGATACCTACTTAAATTCATCAATAATTTTTTGTGTCATGACACAAGAAAAAAATCAAAATAGATTTAAGAAATAAATATCATTTCTTTTAAAATAGTAGATAAATTTTCTTTATTTAAATGAGCGAATATAAATTTATTTAATTAAAAAATTAAATATAAACTTTGGTCACTTCTAGTTTTCATGAAATGGTATGCATGTGTATGAACACCCTATTATAAACATTGTGAAATGTAAATATATCGATTTTTAAAATACTTAAACCAAAACCTATCCAATTTTTTATTCATTTCAAAACACACTTTTTGAAATGTCAAGATGTTGATTAAAAAAAAACTTTAATTAAACAAATTTCTAAATTGAACTTTGAAAAACAAATCCTCCTCAAAAATTTATCCCATTGTTGACGGTGTTGGACCCACCAACATTCAGGGGATCTCTCTAGTAAGAAGTCCCAACTATACCATAGGTCGTTTAGAGTAAGAGTCTCCATTCTGGGTGGTAATGTAATGCCTTAATTGCGGTAGCATGTAGAGATAAGTATGATAACTTTGGGTTGAAGCAAGTGTGTGACCTTACAGTGAGTCAAGTGAGATGCATAAGGATTCTAACACATGGAGGGGAAAAAGAAGTGTGCCCCTTAGAAGTCTGTAATAGTACGCAGCTCAAAAGGAACACATGAGTGGAATGACATCACAAGCTAAAATGTGAAATAGTCCACAAATTAAAGTGGCAGGTTAATTCAACAACACACATTCAATAGGATTCTTACAACTTCATGCAAAGTAGTTGATAAGAAAATGTGTAAGTTAAACAATATACATTCCTAAAGTAACCAGAATAGTACAAATGCAATAATAACATATGCATGAAAGAATTTTGGCTTTCTTATTATTATTATAAGTGAAAGTTCCATCCATACATACAACATGGACAAACACTAGCCCCAATAGTGGAACATTACAATCAAGAACACCTACTCCTCCAAAGAAGTATACTCGCTCTATGTTGTGGAGAAGCCAGGGCTCTTCACAATACTCCTAAGCCTTTTCTAAGGCTAGGCCTAGCTAAAAGTTTGGCTCCCAAAAGTCTGTTCTATGACTTATGAGGTTCTATTTATAACAAAAGGGTTGGGTGACCCTTGACATTCCCCTTTGTGACTCTTTGGCTACCCTCACGACTCTTGAACTTCTTGACAAATAACCCATTACATAATATAATGACCTTTCATATTCCACTAATGACACTTGGACTTTCACTTGCAATATATTTACAAATAATATTACATTTTCCGCATATACCCATGTGAAACAAAATAGTCTATAGACAACCTAACAAGAAAAACACCATGACTCTGAAGTTTTAGGAAATACCAACTCAGTAACCTCACTTGATGTTTCTTAGTCACGTACTCATGCCAAGCTTGGCACTGTGAGATGTTGTCCCCAAACTACTTGATGGTGACTTTCTAATAGCACACTCTATCATCCATAGCATATGGGTATATGGTCTTGGAACATGTAGATTGCTCATCCTAAATCATGTGCAACATGGTGTTGACTATGAGAAGAACACCAACGTACTTCTGCATGTTATGTGCACTAAGTTCCAAGTCATCCCTAGTGGCCTCTCACCTTAGCTGCTTGATGTACCTGTCAATCTCTAGCCAGACATGGCTCCTGTGTTTAGCCTTGGTGAGGGAACCGATTGAAGGGATCCTGTGCATTATCACCATGGCATCCAAACCCTTGTACAACTGTACATATGAGGCCTATGTGCTGGAGATGATTGGGGTGAGTTGTTCATAGTTTTGGATCAACATCCATACCTTTTCTCTCTCTAGTTATGCTTGAGGCTTCATCATCTTTGGAAAGTGAATTACAGCACCTTTGTACCACATTGTCCACTCCTGCACATGGGAGATGGAAGCATCTATGTCCTTGATACTTTGAACAAACTTTTTTCTTCACTAATATAAGCCATGCATATCGAAAACTACTTTATGCATGGTGATTAATTTGTAATAGAGCTTCTGCATGGTATTCTCGAGTGTTGATAATTCATCCATTAACATTTTCCTCATCTCTATCAATGCGGAAATTGTGCTCTTCTCTCTAAGTTGTTCTGTCTCTTTCCTGGCCGCCTGCAATTTCTTTGCCATTTGTTCATTCTCGGCCAATAGGAAGTTAACATTAGAGCTTGTGGCTCCTACATAGGCGAAGGTGGCATCGACAATGACAGCTCGATGTTGTTTGACATCTAACATTATCAACCTTTCCTTCATGAATGGAGGTGACACGTGATCATCTGGAAAGTGTTTCCTTCATGCCTATACAATCTTCCTCTACAACTTATCGAATTAAATATTATACACCTCCATAACCAGATCACCATTAAGGAGAATATCCCTTCCTTGCTCTCTCTCGACTATTTCTGGCACTGGAGGTGGAGGATACTAAGAGGTGACCTCAAGTTCTCTTGGCATGAGGTCAGTGTCTTCATTGTGTGGCTCATCCCCCAACTCCATGTTCACCACTTCAATTAGTTGCTCAATCTACTAAGCAATCTCCCGATCCATCATCTGTTCACCCTATTCTCTAGTTGTCGGATTATATGACTCCTTATCCTGTATGGGTGTTGTTTTCTCTCTCATCACACATTGCCTTTACTTTTCCTCCTGTTTATGCTTCTCTTCCCTTTCTCTCCTTCTTAGCTCCTAGTCTTCCTTCAATTTCTTCTCTGTTTCCTGCAACTTTTGTTTTGCTTCCTCCAACCTTTGGTTTTCTTTCTTCCTTTGTTCTCCTCTCTTTAGCCACTACTACTTCTTTGGCTGTCCTTCTAAAGTTTTTTTTTCAGTGATAGGATCTGCTCTCATCTTGTAGCTTTTCTCAACCTCTAGGTTCTCATAAATCATCCTCTTTCCTTTGTCCTACATTGGATTGCTACTTATTGTTGTTGTTGTTGTTTCATATGTTGGTGTTGCTTACAGTGAAGCCCTCCAAGTTGTGGATATACTGACTGGATCAAGGAGCTTAGATTCATTGTAACAATGTCTCCAAGGGTGCTCCTCATGCCAGTGATATGTCCCGTGGATCCATGGATAGTACACCTTCTCACAGTGGTTCTTGCAAATACCATGTAGGTCATATGGATTGAAGTCTTTGGTTTCGAACATGAACTTAAATATCTCCTTAGCTTCGACGTTGGCATATTTCAAGCTCTTAATATCGTACAATATTATCGACAAAGGAAGAGCAGGTCATGGTGCCTTCTTCTTCCTATGCAGCCCTAATGATAACCCTATGGAGAGGTGATATGAGACCTCTTGCATGACCAGCTTGTCCATGGCATAACTCTGTAAAACATGCGGAGGCTCCTAACCACTAAATGCTCTGATGAAGGTTCTACCAGGTGAGACATACCGATCTAAAATTTTAAGTAGCGCCTCCATCGCATCTTGGGACATGCAAGGTGGATTCTACTCAAAGATTATCTTATAAAATGGGATGATGAAATGGTTAGTCATCCTTACCATTACTCCTTAGTAACTATAGTTGGAAGGTAACTTGCAATAAATATTGAAGGTAGTCTCTTTTCATGTCCATGTCCAACTCATGTCAAGACACTACTGTTGGGCAACGATTACATCGAGTAACTATGTGGACATGTAGAATCTTGTTTTCTCATCCTTTGGTGGATTTTTTCCATTAGTCAAATGGACTTTCAACTGATAAGCCAACAATTCCATTGAGTTGAATGGTCTTCCATCATTCACCAATTGGTCCAACACAACTACCCAACCTTCAGGAAATGTCTTAGTGCTTTCTTGACTATATATTCAGGAAGCAAAGATGATCAAGAATTCATAGGCCTTCCTGTGTGACTTGGTCTTATAAACATTATTGGATGTCTATTTGAACTTTGATGACTCTTTCACCTAGCACTTGACTATATCTCTTGTTTTCACCTCGTTGTGGGTGGCATAGAAAAGTGTCTCCATGCGCCTCACCAGCTGAGGCAAATGATACATTCGATGATAGTTCTCTGCCATGATGGTGGAAATTTCTATCTCAATGGCACTGCTCAATGTCATCATTTATGGATATGTGTGTGCGACAATCCAACTGATAATGTCCACACTGGGAAGGCAGAGTATCGACATGCAACCTTGTAAAATCCCGAATGTTGGATATTGATAGAAACCTGATGAGACTCTAAGTCCTCATTGAATTCCTCTATAGACATATCCTTGATCTACTTCCATGTCAACTTCGTGCCCTTCTCAATGAACAATTGAGTGTATGCATAAACTAGAAATTTAATTGATACCTACTCAATTTCTTCCCCAATACAAGTCTTAATAGTTTCCTTTGATGCAACTCCCTTGGAAACCATGCTAACTGTAACTACTAGAGAGATTCTCAATAATTGTGGTATATGGAGACAAAGAGGACATTGATGGCATGCAACTGTTAGACTAAAACCAAAATAACTTCAAGAGAACATCGAAGCAAAAAAATGGGAAATTCAAAGAGGGATTACATAATCCTAGTTCACAGAAGTGATTGGCTACCTACTGGAACTCTACACAACATTCACTGAGAGAGGCTTGCTGACTGGAACTATGCAATGTACAGTTCATTCTGGGCAGACGCTAGGAGAGACTTCGCATTATGCAGTCTCAGTTGTGAGGACTAAGAGGATGGATCCTGGAACTTCATAGTGTGCACTTAGAGCTAGGCTAAGGTAGACTTTGTGTAATTCTAGAATCCAAGGCTAGGCCTTGATCTCCCAGAATCTGTAGTGCATGCAGGGGAAGGTGAGACCCGAGCAAGGGAAGCCTAGATATACCCAAGAGGAGTGTGAAATCGAGAAGATATGAAGGATGCTGAGATGTTAAGTGCATATTTGACTGTGTGATGGTGCATGTAAGCAAAACAAGTGTACAAATCAATTAAACTAAAGGAAAATGAAGAATGTGGAGAGAGATGCTATAACAATGACTATTAGTGCAAAAATTGGGTAATGCATGCAACACCCAGGAAAGACAATGCAAAACTTAAAAAAACACTTATACAAGCTAAAACAAGTTAAAACACTAGTAGCCAATCAAAAAAACAAGTGAAATAACACTCTCACATGATAAACAAACAAAAGCGTGAGGAAAAATGTCAAAAGAGTAGAAAAGAAAGACTTAGCCGGAAAAATAATGAAGATCGCAACGAAGGTTTCATGATCTCCTCGAGAATTCCAGAGCTCCAATATCTAATGTGTAAATGAATTCTAAATGCATCAATTAAATAGATTTGTTTGATTTAAGTTTTATGACACGAAGGCCAAAATCAAGGAAAAAGTGACACTTGGGGGTAGTTTCCAAAATAGCTCAAGTGTCTCCTCCGAGATGCTAAAAATGGATCCCTATTTTCTAGGAATGCTTTTTTTGCTTTTTCCACTTTTTTTTCAAGAAAATTTTCCATGCATTGTGGAGATAGATTCAGCAATTCTAGGAAGGATTGGGAAACTCACTAGCTCGTGCACTAAGCAACTTCAAAGAAGAGGCTGCTATGAAAATTATGGGCTAAGTGGCTATGGGATACCTCTCAGGCTTTGTGCAATTTCCTAGCTGAAGGCTTCCTATGAACTAGCCCTACGCAATTTTGGAGCTCAAGGCTCACCATTAGCTTGGACTGCATAATTCCCAAGAGCAAGGTTGGTTTCACTCAAGGATTGCATAGTTCTCTAAGGAAATCTCGAAACTGGTTGAAAACCAAGTCAAGAGATCAGCGTGTGGGTTACCTAGAAAATGTAGTAAGAAAACATAAGCCATGTTGCTAATATAAGGCTCAACCAAAGCACAAGTACCTCGACAAGTGGCAAGTGCAAGATGAGTTGCTATAATTTAGAAGGGAGGCTTTGAATTGAAGGATAGGAAAAGTTTTGGAGGGTGGTTGTAGCCAATACAAAATTAACGACACAATGGTAGAAATTCAGCTCTCTTTATGGACCTTGTCTTGTATAAAGTGAGTCTAGCTATTCTTGAACTATTTTGATTCTTTTATTGTCATAGCTTCTTCACTAGCTTGAGCTAAAGATGTAGTCCCCACTATTCTCTTTATCGGTAGCACACATACCAAGCCAAGTCAAACTGCATTTTTTCAATTGGGGATGAAGGTTATATAAATGCACAAGTAATGTAGACTTTCATATTTTTAGCTTCATTTCTAGTATCGCTCCACTGCTAATAGGCATGGATAGTACCCCGGTGGAAACACTTCAGGAACATAAGCATTTCTCCTTTGCAAGTGAGCTTGGATAATACCACGGCGTAGTTACTTGCTTCACCTCTATGTGTAGAAAGCCTTTCTCTTCCGTCGCCTTTATTTTATTTTTTTAATTTTTATTTTGAATAACTGTGCATAGGCACTTATTTATTTCATGAGAAAGAAGAGGGATCCTGTTGGTATGGGGTCCCTAGAATTGAATTAATTTAGTCATTTTTGTAAATAATTTTGTAAACAACTTTGTAAAGAATGTAAAGTCTTTGCAAAACGTGGATGTGGAGCGCGTGGCTAGTCAACAGTCACAGGGGCCTTAGCCCCCTGTTTGGGTAATTGATAGATGGTTTCGAAGACTCACCCATGAGCCAGGGGCCATGGTATTGTATTAGAAAAGCTATAAATAGTTGAGTCATAGCGAATCTTAGAGATCACTTTTGATAGATAAGAATAGAGAGATGAATGAGTGATTGATGTTGTAAGGGTTTGATAGACATGAAGGTTTGTTCTTGTCAGTAGTGAAGGAAAGGATCTGCACCTTAGTGCACAGAGGCCTAGAAGAGTCCACAGTTGAGTGCATGGACCCATGCAACTGAGTGCGCAGGGTAGTTGAAGTCCATACTCGAAATATTTTGATTAATAAATATTGATTTTAGGTTGGAAATTCTTGCATCTATCTGCTCAATTGTTATGTCACTTTCACTGTTGTTTATGTAATTCAATGTGTTTTCTCTATCTGAATCAGGTTAATTGAACATGTTTATTCTTAACAAAATGATTGAATAATATTCATGAAGATCTAAATCTATTTAGTGTTAATTTCAGATAAGGAGGATAGGACTATGCGATGGCATATCTAAATATCAGAAGCCCTAGAAAAATTGTTCAGTTGCGTGAAAGTAGTAGAAATATATTGTTAGGGCCTAATTAACACAATTGGTTGGCCACATGAAGACTTGAAGGTACCTAGGCCTGAATTAGGCATTTTAGCTCTATCGAAAGGTGAGATCTGCACGAAAGCAGATCTAAGGCACTGAAAGACATCACACTAGTATCTTGATGCAGAAACTTGGTTCTTGCATCCCCTAACACTGCTTTGGGTGAGAATGAAACTTGCGCTACATAGGTTAATGCTGAAATGGCCAACAATGTAGGTTTTTGCTGGTTGGCGTGAATAACTTTGAACTTGGGTCATGACCCTTTAAGCTAAAAAATGGTTCTGTTACCGACACCGGAATTTGTTTAATAGATGTGTGATGTTGCACCATTGGAATCCGACTAAGAAAGAGATTGAAAAGTGGTTATATTGGAATATTCATGACTTTGCGGCTCAAGAAAATAGGAATCCATGCCTGTCAAAGGAGGATTTGTTGAATAGATATATGTATACATAGATACACAAAATTTTCTTTTGCACTTTTTCATGCGAATTATATCAATGGTTAGCACAATTAGCAGACGATCAAGGGAGTTGGAAGCTCGATAGTCCTAGTGTGGACTCCAAAATTCATGTGATGAGTAGAGGTATATAAAAAAAATATCGTGCGGGTTGTCAATCATTGGCTTGATCTAATTCTAGGAGGATTTGTTACTGAATTTGCAGTTAACACATCAGTTAGCAATAGTGAAGTGGAGCGAAAATTATTCAAAGGACAACAAGCTAAGTACTTGAGGTCAATGAATACTTGATTAAAATGTTATTATGTGAAAAGTGGGTAATTCCATTACCTTAATGTTTAGAGCTAAGTGAAGTGGTAGATTTTTTTAGAAGTGAAGGATCAGGTCGAGAGTATAGTCCATTAATCGAACCTCCTTCAAGTGATGATGAAGGGGCAGTGTTGACTACACCGCGAAGCACTATTCATAAAATAACTCAGGTTGTTCCAAGGATATCTCATCCATCCACTCCACCTCCACCTCCATCGCATACACCTTCACATACACCTTTGCATCCACCTCCACCATTCATCATGGCAAACACAATGAAGATGTCAATCTTCAAAGGAATAGGAAATGAAGATCAAAGCAATTCTAGTTTGTTGTGATGTTGGCATTATGAGTCAGGTTTGGCACCATGACACAGGTGTTGTCCTTGATGGCAACTCACTCAGATGGCGGATCACAATTCAATCTCTTAGAATAAAAGAAAATGAGGTATACGCAGGTTCCTATTAACAAATTCGCGTAGACATTTGGGATTACCGATCAAAAGGTACGTATACGTATGCACACTCTTTCATGCAAAGAAAAGCATGTACATGTGGGAAAGCTTATGTTTGGTTCATGATATTTAGTCCGATATTTTTGAACCTATGGTTTCGGTCCTTGTTAGTGCATCCAAAGTGTCGAACCCAAGTATAGGGTCCCTAGTATTGGTTCTCAATGGTTTTGGACCATGGTTTGAGGAAGGCCTAAGGCTATAAAAAGGGAAGGAGATCATTTGACAAGGGTATTGACTCAAGCATTGAATATCTTAAGAGGAGAAATATCTGGAATACTGGTGATTGGTTTGTGATGCTTAGATGGATCTGAGTGAAGGAGGAACCTCAGTGTTACAAGATGGATAAGTTCTATTGATGGGTCGAGATCTTAAGGCTTGAATAGTAGTATCATTATGTGATTTTGGTCTGTTATAATTGGCACATGATTTGATCTATAAATATGATAATCTGGGTATAACTGATGTCTGAATAAGTGAAAAGGATAAAATTATCTTTTATAGATCTGTACGTAGGTTCAGCACAGCAGAGGCGGGTATACATGCTGGTTCACCAACTCAAAACAGCGTATACACTAGTTGGCCTTGATTTAGAAGCATATGCACGCAAGTTCTACGTATTGAAGTAGCGTACGTCTCATGAAATATGTTTTAGTTGCTTCTATTTATTACTGCGATGTTCTAGGTTCAGGATTGGTGTCTGGTTAATGTTATTATATTCTGATTACAACATTCAGAGAAGTGATTGTTTGATTCAGTTATGGTTTGTACAAAGAAGATTGATTGATACAGATATACTTGATGTTTGATTGATGTTAATCATGGATCCAATCTGAAAAATTTATGAAACATGATCCCTGGAAGAAAAGAGAAGGTTGTAGTCTTCTATAGGTCAGAACCTATGTACTAGTACCTCAACTAGTACAAGAGCTAAGGGGGTTGTGCCTCCCTTCCAGGAGAAGTTGGAGAATGAGAGAAGGTTGTAGCCTTCTGCAGGTAGCAGCCTACATACTAGTATAAGACTGTACTAGTACATAATCATTGTAAAAAGAAGTTTCTAATTAAAAGGCGATAGAGACAAATTGCAGTAGGTGGTTTTCACCCACATTGGGTTTCCACCTTACACCTTTGTGTCCATGTGTGTTGCTTATGTGTGATGATTTGTTCTACTTTACTGCTCTTGTTTACTGTTCATATGGTTAAAATGTTCTGATGCACTCATTAAGAAGCAACTAACTGAATTATAAGTTTACTGGATATACGCTTGTTGCATTACTCACAGTTGCATATATATGCAGTTTTCCTTAACTGAAGTAGCATATATGAATCTAAATATGGAAATGAAAATGTTATATCGATTTGATAATACTGATTCACCCCCTCCCCCTCTTAGTATTATTTCCAACAATTGGTATCAGAGCAAGTCCTTTAGAAGAAGCTTGATCGCTTGAAGGAAGATCTATCATCATGAGCAACTACAAAAAAGAGACATTGATCAAGCCACCAATTTTTGATGGGAGAAACTTTGTCTATTGGAAGGTAAGAATCAAAACCTATCTTCAATCTCTTGGTACAAAAGTCTGGGATATCATGGAAATAGATACACATTTCCATCAGAAAATCCTACTGATACGGCTGGTAAGAAGTAGTATGAAATAAATGTAAAGGTTGTCAATACTCTATTAGGGAGTCTATCTCAATCAGAATTCGTCAAGATTATGGAGCTCAAAACCGCAAAATAAATATGGGACAAGATTTTTCTAAGCTATGAAGGAGATGATCAGGTAAAACGAGCAAAACTACAAACTCTCAGAATTCAATATGAAAATCTCAGAATGCATAATGATGAAAGTGTGGCTGACTATTTTCTATGTATAGATGAGATTGTTAATTGTATGAAAAACTTGGGTGAAGAAATAAAAGAAGATGTTTTGGTTGAAAAGGTTCTAAGATCTTTGTCTTCTAAGTTTGAATCAAAAGTTTATGCCATAGAAGAAAAATAGAATCTACAGAACATTACCATGTCACAGCTGCACAAAATCCTAATTGCTTACGAAATGGGAAAAGGGGGACCATAAGAAAAAAGAGAAGCTGCATTCAAAGCCTCAGGAAAATGAGATTACAATAACTCAAGAAATATGTCAGAAGAAGAGGAAGAATCAAACTTTTTCAAGAACCTTCAACGGGGTTTTGGCAGATTCAGAAGTAAGCTACCTTTCAAATGTTTTTCTTGTGGAAGAGTCGATCACTATGCTACCAAATTCCCTCATAAAGATAAGCTTAACAAAGGTAAGGAACCTGTTAGATGGAACATAAAACAGAATATAAGTAAGAAGAGCTATGATACACATGAAGACAGTGATGGATTTTCAAATAGTGATGAAGATGAACATTGCAATGATTATAGACTTTTGATGGCCTTTGAAGATGATGATTTCTTGGATGCTATAGATGAAGAAGGTATTTATGAAGAAATTTCTAAACTTAAAATTTGTTAGGAGGAAAATAATATGATTATAGATACTTTGACATTCCAACTTTCTGAAAGAGAAAAGCACAATGAAAAGTTAGAATGTGAAATTGTGGGACTTAGAAAAGATATTGAGAAATCAAAAGCTCTTAATCTTAGATTTGCTAAAGGATCTGAAACTTTAGATGAGATTATCAAAGTGCAGTGTTCTTCTATAATTAAGACGGGTCTTGGATATTCTGAAGAAGCATCTCAAACACAGAATCCATCCACTTCCAAAAGTTATCTTGATGCAGAGGAGAAGTGAACATGTTAACAATTGACACTAAAAGCATAATACAAATCACTAGGTAAATCAAGGACAATTTACTTCAAGAATGAACAAAGATCATCAAGTAAATCGGGGGCAATCTACTTCAAGGATGAATAGAAGCTACAAATCACAGTTAAATCATTCTCAATTTGCCTCAAGAATGAATGTCAATGGAAACTACAATCATTTGGTCAGTAGGTTTGATAATCACAGGAATTTCTTCAATTGCCAATGTTTCTCTTGTCATAATTTTGGTCACAAAGCTGGTCAATGTGTTTCCTACAATACCATCATGACTAAAGAAGCTCAGAAGAAAAGGAGCATGATAGTGATCATGAAAAGGACCTACAATAACTTTTCTGCTCTTGAAAATGAAATAGAATGTTCTATTTGTAACAACTTCGAACATGAAGATTCTGAATGCAGGAGCAGGTTTCAGCAAACAACTCAAAAGGAGCAAGCTTCATTAAGTTCCAAAACATGGAGAAAGAAAGAACCGCAACCAGAAAGATGTGGTATAGCCTTATATGTGGAAGGGCAAGAAAATTAGTGGTACATTGATAGTGGATGCTCGAAACATATGACAGGTGATAAAGAAAAACTTTAGTTATATAGTTATATAGTTCCTAGACCAAACGATAAGAATGTCATAGGGACAAAATGGATATTCAAAAGCAATATGAATGAAATTGGAGATGTCATTAGAAACAAGGCCAAACTTGTTTGTAAAGGGTATGCGCAACAAGAAGGTATAGACTTTGAAGAAACTTTTGCACTAGTTGCTAGAGTTGAGACCATAAGAATATTCCTTACTCTTTCTAGGTTTCAGAAGTTCAAAGTATTTCAAATGGACGTGAAATCTGCCTTTCTAAATGGAGACTTGGATGAAGACGTGTATATTGAGCAACCAGATGGGTTTATCCTTGGAAATTATCCAAAACTTGTATGCAGACCCAAAAAGGCTCTCTATGGCCTTAAATAGGCACCAAGGGTTTGGTATTATCATTTGGATAAGTACCTCCATCAACAAGGTTTTACAAAAGGATCAACAGATATCAATCTATATATAAAAATTGATAATGATAAGTTGCTAATACTTGTTGTATATGTTGATGATATCATATTTCGCAGCAATGAAGAAGACATGAGTCAAAACTTTGTCTTGGTGATGCAAAAAGAATTTGAAATTTCTTTGCTTGGTGAGCTCACATATTTTCCTAGCTTACAAGTCCAACAAAACAAAGATGGTATTTTTCTATCACAAACTAAGTATCTCAAGTAGATCTTGAAGAAATATGGGATGGAGGATTCGAAACCAGTATGTACCCCTATGGTAACAGGATGCAGCCTTAGCACAAATGATGAATCAACAACAGTACATCAACTAACCTATAGATCCATGGTTGGAAGTCTACTCTATCTAACAGGTACCTGACCAAACATAATGCATGCAGTACGAATAGTTGGAAGGTTTCAGGCAAATCCAAAGGAAACTCATCTTCAGGCAGTTAAGAGAATTTTCAAATATCTTCAAGGAACTCAAAACTATGGCTTATGGTATCCTAGAGGTATAGATCTCACACTTCATGCATATACAGATGCAGATTGGGCAAGAAGCCTAGATGATAGAAAAAGCACTAGTGGTGGTGCATTCTTCATGGGTCCTAGATTAGTATCTTGGTTTAGCAAGAAACAAAGTTCAATTGCATTATCTACAGCTGAAGCAGAATATGTAGCTACTGCATCTTGCTGCACACAACTCCTTTGGATGATGCAAACATTACAAGACATTCAAATCACTTGTACTCCACCTATCTCCATTTTTTGTGATAATACAAGTGCAATCGACATATCAAAGAATCCAATCATGCATTCGAAGACCAAGCACATACCTATAAAATATCATTTTCTCCAAGAACAAGTGCTTGAACAAAAGGTCAAATTGGAGTATGTCCCCTCGTAAGAACAAGTTGCTGATATACTCACCAAACCACTGCCCAGGGAGACATTTGAATACCTCAGATAGAAGCTGGGGGTAGTTGATGCAGCATCTTGCTGTTGAAATTATCTGTTTAAGAGAAAAGTGGTTATAAACGTGTTTCATGAGGAGTATCTGCTTACATACGCCAGTTTCTGTGGATACAATCGCGTATATGATTGATGAAATTAGTGGGCTGGACTAAGGTGAAAAGTGTCTGGTATGGGTCTGACAGAGACCATCTGGCATAGTTTCAGGGGTTGCACATATACATACTTCTAATAATGCATTGTTGGCATTATTTTAGAAGATCTTGGTTCAATTTCACAGTTGTTTTGGTTTCAGGCAGAATTGGGGCAGAGGGAGAACATGGCTGCTGGTCTGAATGATGATTGACAGATGCTGCTCATGATAGTTGTTGATAACTATCATAGTCTTGCTATAGATATTTCGTCTCTATGTCATGTATTTCCTTTCTTATCAAGGTCATGTAACAGCCTATCTTGGTTTCCCCACTATGCCTAGGATGGATGATGTAATGTTCTTGTTTTATGATTTGTAAATTCTTGGTGTATCCCCACTTGGTTGGGTGGATGAGTCAATTCCCACTTGGTTGGGAAATGGATGTATGTATGAGTCCTTGGTGATAGGAAGGTCATTTATGATGTATAAAGTCATGTTTCTTCTTGCAGAACATCTTCTTGCAGACCTTGCCTACAGCCACGGGGAGCTTGGATAGTACAACAGAGCAGAGAATTTAGCATATACTCAGGGGGAGCTTAACCCTTTGCCCTTGATCTCAAAGGGGGAGAATGACTTCGAGTGACTTGGGGTTGCCATCAAGTCCAAAGGGGGAGATTGTTGGCATTACGACTGAGGTTTCACACCATGACACAGGTGTTGTCCTTGATGGCTACTCACTCATATGATAGATCACAATTTAGGCTCTCAGAATAAAAGAAAATGAGGTATACGCAGGTTCCTATTAACAAATTTACATATACACGTGGGGTTACCAATCAAAAAGCACGTATATGTATGCATGCTATTTCATGCAAAGAAAAGCACGTAAATGTGGGAAAACTTATGTTTGGTTCTTGGTATTTAGCCCAATATTTTTAAACCTATGGTTCTGGTCCTTGGTATTGCATCCTAAGTGTTGAACCCAGGTATTGGGTCCCTAGTATTGGTTCTCAATGGTTTTGGACCATGGTTTGAGTAAGGCCTAAGACTATAAAAATGGAAGGAGATCATTTGACAAGGGTATTGATTGCAGCATTGAATATCTTAAGAGGAGCAAGATCTAGAATACTGGTGATTGGTTTGTGATGCATAGCTGGATTTGAATCAAGGAGGAACCTGAGCGTTACAAGATGGATAAATTCTATTGATGGGTCGAGATCTTAAGGCTTGAATAGTAGTATCATTATGTGATTTTGATCTGTTATAATTGACGCATGATTTGATCTATAAATATGATAATCTCGATATAAATCATGTCTAAATAAGTGAAAAGGCTAAAATTATCTTTTATAGATCTGTACGGAGGTTTAGCACAATAGAGGCACATATACACGCTGGTTCACCAACTCAAAACAGCGTATACACTGGTTGGCCTTGATTCAGAAGCATATGCATGCAGGTTCTACTTATTGAAGTAGCGTACATCTCATGAAATATCTTTTAGCTGCTTCTGTTTATTGCTGCAGTGTTCTGAGTTTAGGATTGGTGTCTGGTTATTGTTAATGTATTCTAGTTAAAACATTCAATGAAGTGATTTCTTGATTCAGTTGTGGTTTGTACAAAGAAGATTGATTGATGCAGATATACTTGATGTTTGATTGATGTTAATCATGGATCTAGTCTGAAAATTTATGAAACATGATCCCTGGAAGAAAAGAGAAGGTTGTAGCCTTCTGTAGGTTAGCACCTACATACTAGTACCTGCTGTGGCCACCAACAACCCCCCTTCTTATTTAGTGTTATTACTAATACTAAATAAGTGGGGACTCTTAGTCAAAAAATTAAAAAAAATGAATTAGTGCTTGTATTTCCTTTTTAATAAAACTTACCATCATAAACTTAGGAAAATACCTCTGAAAAATCTAAAAAGCCTAAGCTTCATGATGAGGAAAGATAAAATCACTCCTTAAAAAATATCGCATTGCATGCCTTAAAATGCACTTATGTTGGAAAATCGCAGAAAATACCAATATATGATGGCGCATAATGCAAAATCGCACCTCAAAAGAAATACATTAACACGAAATGGGCACATACTACAATTATGCGATATTGCGCCCATGCGATATTGCAATAAAGCGGCAAAGCGATCTTACGAAAGAATGAAAGAGCGATATTGTGATATTGTGATCTGCGATAATGCGATACAGTGATCTATGATATTGCAAAGAAAATCGTAAAATCAATCCATTGCAAAATCTTTCGGCTCACTATTTGAGAAAACGTTTTCCATAAAATGAGACCTGGTTATGCACTTTAATGCTAATTAATGAGGTAGTTGCTAGTTGTTAATGAAATATGATTTTTTGTTTATCGAAGAGCCAGTTCACGTAAGGTGGTATATTTTTGCATGTGTTCGGCATTTAAAGCTTTACCGTCACTGTTCCTTATCATTACTCTCACCTCACTTGTAAACTGCAAGAACGAAGAACAAAGAAATATACAAAACGGTATACAAGATACTATGGGGAAGAAAGGCAAGGCTCCGATGTCTGAATATAAAGAAATGCCGCCCTTGTACACAGACACCACATGCAACAGAGACGTGGGTATTACCACTTGGGAAGGCATGTATAATCTGCTTGAGGAAGAGAATCCTAAGGTAATCAAGTTTACGGCTACTGCAGGTTCACAAGGTTCTTCTAAGACATCAGTTGCAGATTTAACCTGTTCGTTCTTGCACTGGATAGCAGCGAGGCCCAAAATTCTCCCCTACACAGACATGGTTAAATGGGTACTAGACAGTGCTGACACAAAAATAGACAGTTTAAGACTCAAGGTTAGGAACTTACGGAATTACTAGTTTCACAAAATTTAAGCTTTACATCCACTAAAAGAAAGCAATCAAGAGGTGAAAATCGCACCAAGGAGGCCCGGATCAAGAAACGGAGGCAGTTTCCGATGCGTGATTAGCGCTTAGTGCTAGTCACGCATCGCTGGGCGAAACTTCTTGAAATGGAAAGCTTCTAATTGCTCAGTCTCCTGTGAGCCCAGAAATTTGTGGGAAAAACACTGAAGGTGAGAGGTAAAACTTGAATCTGAAAATCAGTGGTAATGGTCGGAAATATCCTCAAAGTAGTATGTGTATAGGTACAACACTTGCAAGAAGAGTGGAAACAGAAGGCTCAAGAAAAGGTAGAATTAATTAAAAGATTAACTAAGTTGAATTGGGATTCTTACTGGACATATTTAGTAAAACTACACAGCCAGTATATGACTCTCAGAAGCCTCATCAATTATGCCGAAAAGATGGCACCAGCTCTTGCTGATTCCATTTTCAGAGTGCAATTAAAGGCTGAAGTTGGCCAACTGACTCTTCTCAAGCAAATGCCGAATGCTTGCGATTTTAAGGAACAGATACAGAAATAGTTAGATGTTAGTTTTAGATTTAATTTTAGAAATAGTTTTGCTTTATTTTTGCCTAGAAAAAGGACGGTCATTTAAATCGTATCCTATATTTTTGTAATAAGTTATTTTTAGATGTAGTTAGTAGTACTTAAACCCTTCTCATGCATTTAGAGAAGGGTCCAGAAATTCATCAAAAACTTGTCCTCGGAACATGCACTTTTACACCCTCCGAGGAGGTTTTGATGAATAAATGGAATAGGATTTATTGATTTTTGCATTTAATATCTACTACTAATGTTGCACTTCTGTACTCTTATTGGATGTTGGATTAAGAAGAGATAAATCGTTATCGCTTGAAGTTCATGAGTAGAACTAGTTCTAAATGGTACTTCTATCTCTTAACTGTTTCTATCTCTTGTGTTAAAATGATATTTAAGTTCAATTGTTTATATATTAATGCGTGAATGCCTGAGTTGTCATTTGGCACTTTTGTATGGTGATAGCTATTTATTTATGCTTAATGTATGAGTAGCTTACTGTGTGATATGTTTTTCACAACTGTTTTGTCTAAATTTTTATGCGAAGTGGTTTATCTATATTAAATTCTTTTCTTATAACAATTGAATGATCTTTATTATCAATTGTTATTTGAAATAATTTTAGATCACATAGAAGAAATATTACATCCCGGGCTAGTATAGACTTAGATATTTCTGTTTATTAGAATACAATTGCATGTCATTAGATTAAAGTTAGAATTAGAGCATCTTAATTAGGAACAGTTAGATCAGAAATATCAAATTCTACACACACACACTCATAAATTGTGAAACTGGTCCAATATCCCCAGTCGGACCCACCATACCAAACGACAAAGGAGCTGCCAACCAAGGTCTAGACCGGGTGGATATCCCCCTTGTTGCAGACCTGATTTTCAGGGCTTCAACATATTTGGCACTAGAAGGAGGGCCTCGAACTATGAATGGCAAGTAAGTCCAAATCTAAATACCATTCTGAGAGTAAATCGCCCTCACCATCTCCCCCAACTTCTCCATTGCATTTAGAATCGTTAAATCCACAGCCACAAGTCGTAGGATCGACAGTCACTGCTAGAAACCCTAACATTTTAGAACAATCTACTATTGAACCTCCTGAAGTTGAATATCTGATTCATAAACTTCAGCAATTTTCTATATCTCCTCCAAAATCTGATAAATCTGAAGGCAGTGTGACTTCGCAATATAACCTTGCTCATCCTTTGACCAGATTAAAGAGTGAAAAAATTCGTGTTCAACCAACTCAGTTACCTCTACCCATTAGGAAGAGAGTAAGGAAATCACCTAAAGGGTCTCATAGCGAGACTCTTTCACCCTCATCATCCATTTCAACTTCTTCACCGTGAAGTGAACCATCCACTCCACCACTTCGGATCATTGTCCACCAGTCTACTGGTATTTCTACATCTCCTTCTCAATAAGCCAGAGTCATAATATCCTCATCTTCTCAACCTCAGAGATCATCTTCTGTACTTCCCTTCATTACTTGATCAGCGATGGCCCAATCTCCATCGAACAACCTAGGGGTAGTCTTAATGCCTGTGCCTTTGAGTCAGCTACCACCCCATCCTGAAAAATGGCTACCTAAGTTTAATCTTGAAGAAGGAATGTTAGTGGAAGAGCATATTAATAAATTTATTCTATCCATAAATCTTAATGGAGTTACTAATGAAGATGTTGTCGTTCGACTTTTCCCTTATACTCTTTAAGGAACAGCCATATCATGGTATTTTTCATTACCATCTAGATCTATCACTAGTTGGGATATCTTCCAAGAACAATTCCTCATTAAATTTGGTGATGATAGGTCTACAACGACGTTAATCAGTGACCTGTCAAACCTTAGGGCTGAGTCAAAAGAACCTATCAAATATTTCAATTCACGTTTCAATAAACTGTTAAACAAAATTCCTACTGCTTCCAAGCCCAGCGAAGAAGTGCAAAGTGAATGGTACATCACTGCTTTACCATCAAACATAGAAATCTTCGTGGACAGGGCTAATAAGACAACTCTAGCTGAAAATATGAAAGAAGCAATAGTTGTAGAGAAGCGTATTATAGCCCTTGAAAAGAAAACCATGATGGAAGAATGGAAATCAAAGAAGTTTACTTTCAAAGAAGATCCCAAGAAAAAACAATCAAAAGATCCATTTGATTTATAAGGATTGCAAAAAGTTTTGAAGACCATGTCTAACGAGATGGTCGATATTAAGAAACAAGTGGCAGGAACTTCTTCAAAAAAGCCATATAGACCTTTTAAAAGAAACCCTTCGATTGATTCAAATCTCCCCAATGCTATTACAAGCACTGAGCTCGAAGAAGAAGAAGAGGGAATCGCTACTGAAGGGGAAACCAATGAAGAAGAAGTTGTAGAGTTACAAGGAATGTGGGATTTCATCCTACCACAAGAAGAATATCAAGAAGCATCCTCGGTTAGTACACGAAGTAGAAATCAGCTTGATCCTCCTCAAACTACCCCTAAGCCAAAGAGCGCAACCTCGATGACGAAGGATAAAGTCGCAGCCAAGAAAACAACACCCAAAGCGACTCAAACCAGCCCTGTCCAAACAGATTCATCTACTTCATCTAAAACGCTGATCGTTTTGGATGAAATGGAGTACAATATTATAGAAGATATGAGAAAGACTAGGGCCAACATCACTCTTTACGAATTGAGCAAGTTAAAACACCAACAAAGATGCTTTTGAAAGAATTACATGTTGTCTCAGTTGCACCTTTGCCTGCCGCTGTAATTTCTCAAGCTTCCCATGATATGGGAAGACCTCCGACTAATTTGATTAACAAAGTTGATCCAAACGACATTGCATTAATTGGAGGAAGATAGAGATCTCATACTCCCCCATTTCTTCTTATGAAATTTTTAATAAAAATGTGCATAATTTCTTAGTGGATTCGGGAGCTTCATCGAATATTTTACCAAAATCAATATGTAAAAAATTGAACGTTCAACTGCAAACATCTGTTGTGCGCATAGTCCAGCTAGATCCTTCGCAAGTCGAAGTCATTGGTGAATTAAATCAAGTCACCATAAGGCTGTCATCCAACCCAAAGTTATGTCAAGTTATCGACATTTTAGTTGCTGATATTCCAGAATTTTATGGATTAATTATTAACAAAGATTGATCATAAGAACTTCATGGATATTTCGCCATTTACTAGTCACACATGTGGCTCCCTTACAATGGTAAACCTAATCAAATAAAAGTTGAATGAGAAAGCCATCAGAAATACATAGTAAGAGAGCTAGAGGGGGAGAATGAACCAGTAGCATATAACAATAGTATTATTGGAAATTACTTAGTAGATTCTTTGCTATGGAATTTTAATTCTCAACATCAACTTATTTAGAACATTCTATTTTATCCCAAGTCGAAAACTTTTCTCAAACAGATAGTTCAAAATGTATTAATTGTTTAGATAGTCTGGTAAATAAATCTTTATTTTGGAAATTATTTTTTGATGGTTCTAAATCTAATGAAGGAGCAGGATCAGGATGCATGCTAGTTAGTCCAGAAGGAGATAAAACTATGTTAACTTGCAGACTCGAATTTGATTGCACCAACAATACCACAAAATATGAGGCTTTAGTCCAAGGGTTATACAAAGAAATCAGATTAGACGTCAAATACCTTGAAGTTTTTGGAGATTCTGAAATTGTAATCAGACAGGTACATAATACTATATATTGTTTATCAGGTCATTTAAAACATTATCAATCTTTAGTTCAAGATCTGACTGAACATTTTATAGCATTTAATATTTCATGAATTCCCAGACTCCAAAATGCAAGTTCATACCTTTTAGTTAACATAGCTTCCAAACTTATCCCTTTAGAAGATTTTAGCCCTGATACATTCTCAATAGAATTAATCTTCAGACCTTCTATTCCTGATAACATTACAAATTGGAGAATTTTCAACAACGATCCTGACATCGTGAATTTTCTCACATCTGAAGGATCCTACACCAATCAAATAATTGACGAAGACCAACATGACAGACAATTGCAACAAGATAGCACTAACAATGCTATACCTAAGCCGGTAGTCAAGTTAGAAGACCTTTATGATTTGAAATATTGGTTTAAAAGATCTACCAATTCAAAACTCCGAAGTTCAAATTTGAACTATGAATTAATGAATCTAGGAACTGATACCAAACCACAGAACATCAATCTAGGTCTTGGCCTAGCTCCTGAAGAAAAATTACCATATATTCATCTTTTGAGACAATACAAAAATGTTTTTTCTTGGAATTATGAGGAACTTAAAACGTATGACACTTCCATCATCCAACATACTATTCCAATGATAGACAATGAAAAACCGGTCCAACAGAAGTTGAGAAAAATCCATCCCAATCTAGAAAACCAGATCAAATATGAACTCAACAAGTTATTGAAAGCCAAAATAATCTTTCTAGTTCGACATTCTAAATGGGTTTCCAATATGGTTCCCGTTAGAAAGAAAAACGGAGATATTAGAATCTGTATTGACTTTCGAAATCTTAATAAAGCCTGCTAGAAGGATAATTTTCCTTTGCCTCCTATGGAACAAATATTGTAGGCAGTCGCGGTCTCAGAATTAATGTCATTTTTGGATGGATTTTCAAGATACAATCAAGTGTTGTTACATCCCGATGATCAATTAAAAATCACATTCAGAACCAAATGGGGCACCTACGCATATCAAAAAATGCCTTTTCGCCTGATCAATGCTGGTGCCACGTTTGAGAGAGCCATGGACATCGCATTCAAAGGTTTAGTTAATAAATCTGTGGTAATCTATTTGGATGATATAACTGTCTATTCCAAGAAACGAGGAAACCATCTTAGAGATTTAAAACAAATCTTCCAACTTTGTTTGAAGTATGGAATTTCACTTAACCTGAAAAAGTCCTTTTTTGCATTAAGTGAAGGAAAACTTCTAGGATTCATAGTGTCAAAATCTGGAATTCACATTGATCCTGACATAATCAAGGAGATTTTCGAAATATCCCTACCTCACAACAAAAAATCCATGCAATCTCTCCTTGGTCAGATAAACTTTGTAAAGAGATTTGTTCCTTATTTTTCAAGAATCGTGTCTCCCTTACAAGAAATGATAAAAAAGAAGTCAAACTTCAAATGGGGCCAAGACGAATATGAGACATTCAATATGATCAGACAAGCAATTGTGAATGCTCCATATTTAGTAACTCCAAATTTTTCAGAGCCTTTTATTTTATATACATTTGCCTCTGACAGATCATATGCTACGATAGTCACTCAAGCTAATCAAGAAAAAGCAAAAGTTTCGATTGCTTTCTTCAGTTCAAATTTACAGGGGGCTGAATTAAATTATTCAGATGTGGAGAAACAAGCTTATGTTGTTTCCAAAGCAATCAAATATTTCAGACCCTTTCTAATCAAAACCCATACAATAATCATTGTACCGTTTCCAATGCTAAGGAATCTTTTAGTGCAAAAAGATGTGGGTGAGAAAAGAGCAGATTAGGTTACTGCCTTATAGGAATATGATGTAGAAATCAAACCAGCAAGTGTTGTAAAAGGTCAAGGCTTTTGCGAAATGCTGGCTGGAGCATCGCTTATATGTGATATTCCATCCGCACACATACAAATGTATAAGGTAAGCCTAAACGATAATGAGTCATTATATGTCGATATCATTTATTATCTAAAGAATGGATATGCTCCTTCACACCTCGATCATACCAAGAAAAGAGCTCTAAGGTTGAATGCCAAACAATATAAGCTCCTGAATGATGTTCTTTTTAGAACAAATTATGATTCTATTCTCCTTAGATGTCTTGAGGAATCTGAAGCTAAAAAAGTTTTGCAGGAACTCCACGATGGGCCAACAGGTGGACACTATGCTGGAGATGCTACTGCACATAAAATCTTACGCGCAGGCTATTACTGGACCACATTATTCAAAGACTCGCATAATTATGTGAGGAAGTGTCAAGTCTGCCAAACCGCTACTGGGAAACAAAAGAAACCATCCTTGCTACTACAGCCAGTCAACATTGAACAACCTTTTGATCAGTGGGGATTGGACATAATAGGTGAGACCATTCCTCACTCTTCCAAATAGCATAGATATATCCTTACCGCAGCAAATTACTTTACTAAATGGGTAGAAGCAGTTCCTCTCAAGAAGACTAATGCTGAACATATCATTGATTTCATAGATCAATTTATAATCACCAGGTTTGGGTTGCCTTCCGCTTTAATGTTTGATAATGCATCATACTTTTTTGGAAATGCAATCACTGAATTTGCACTGAAAAGAGGTTTCAAACTTAAATATTCTGCCAATTATTACCCACAAGGGAATGGGTCAGCTGAATCTATGAATAAAAACGTAATCAGAATTATCAAATGAACACTTGACAAAAATCATAAAAATTGGCATAAGTCTTTAATATATGCTTTATGGGCAAATCAAATAACGCAAATAGCCTCCATCGGCACTTCTCCGTTCAATTTAGTTTATGGAAAAGAAGTGGTTCTTCTGACTCATTTAGAAATTCCTTCTCTGTCTTTAGTTGAATATATTGATGAAGTACCTGTTAGCGCTCAAATCCGCCTTAGGCTGAAATAAGGGAAGACTCAAGGCCACATCAAACCACGCTTAGCCTCGTAGCTAGCCCTACGAGGACAGGAGAGGGCTCTCTCTGGGTAAAACTCGGCAAAAGATATTCGAAAAGGCTCAAGATGATTGAATTGATGACTGATTTTAGGCTAGGTATTAAGTACAAAGAGTTTAGGATTGATTTTTTATGATTTTGTTGAAATCAAGGGAAAGGCAATTTTGGGTGTGAGGATGAGGCACAGTTTTTGCAGAGGTCCACTTGGGGCAAGATAGGAAATTGTTTTGATGCCTTAAAGCAGGTGAGATGGATAGATCAGATTGGTGAGAGGCTAAGGAGAGCAAGGGGTCTCAAGGATTCTCCTTAAACTGAAGAAAACATAGAATATTAAACAAATTTAAAGGCAGAGCATAGCAATTTCATGGATTCTACCTTAACACTTCATTTTCTTAATAAGAGAAGATTCAATAGAGATAATGATGCACATACACAACTTACAAGTACTGATAGAAACACACCATCAAGACATAAAGCCACATGGATCCCAAATAGTGCTGCAAAACCCTGGTCTTTCCTTTGCCAAAAAATGGAGATAAGATATGTACAATATAGTGTCAAGTTATTCCCAAGAGTCCAACCTGTCCAACCTCTGAAAATGATTGAGAAATTACATCATATAGACCATCCTAACTCCTTTCCTTGCCTCTAGGGGTCGAGCTCATCATTCTAGGAGCTGTTTGAACTAATTCTAAATAAGGAACTGAAATCTAGGTAGTCAAACAACTTACCCCTATATGCTAGGAAACTAATTCATTCATTTAATTTTCACCTTTTAGTGAATGAATCCTCTAGAACAAGTAAAAATGTGCAAAATTACATCATACACATCAAATTACATCAAGCTGGGTCAAACATCACATCAAGAGGTGAAACTAGTCATAATTGGCCGAAATTCTGAGCTGGAAGGTGAAAATTTGACCAAAAAACCCTGTGCGCCGCGCGCCTTTGCGGCTACTTTTGGGGCACTTCCCGGCATCCAAATTGAGATTAGGTTGGCTTGTTGGAAAGGCCTGGATATCTACTTTCCAAACCAAGTGGAATTTTCCAATTTGGTCTCCATTTGGCCCTCCAAAAGTGGATTCGCCCAGAAGTACTTCCTGCTAGTTCAAAAAGTGGCAGAAAGGTGATTTTCATGATGTTTTTTGAGCTTTTGATCACCCAAAACTTGATGAAATGCCTTGGAAATTGATGAGCATGTGTATTCCATCATGAAAAATTCAAAAATGTAAGCCACCTTTGATTTGGACCTCTCCATCTTGTGGGTCGCGTGCTGAGCGTGACGCATAGAACCCAAAAACCTATTTCACAAGCCAAAAATTTTGAAATGACAAAATTTTCTCCAAATTTGGAGTGAAGGTGCCTCATCAAGTGTCATGCTCAGCCAAAGAGGCTTCGACCAAGATTCGAAGTCTATCCTCCCTTTTCGACATTTTAGCGCCCTCCTGGTGCACGCAGTTTTGTGGTAGAATCACTGTCTCGGTTGTATGATGTGTCGGTGTCCATCTCCATGGTGTTACCAGTCTATGCCAATGATATGTTTAGCTTGTTGAAAATGAGAAATTGGTACCTTTATCTCCAATTGCCAAGTAGGAAGGGGCTGGGAAATCTTGAAATTTTAGGTTTTTGGGATGAGGTAGGGATTATATGCTTGTAATAGAAGGGAGGGATTAGGATTTGATGAGGGAGGATAGTGTAGGGTTTTATGAGGAATTATTGAGGAAAATATTGGTGAATATAGGGGATGGGAAACAAAGGAAATAAGAAAACCTTGGCAACAATGATTTTTGAAAACCCTACAGCAAACTTGGCACTTGAATCCTTACAGCAAATTGATGAACAAAGAGGGTTTATACACTTGCTTTTCATGGCAGGTATAGCATAATTTCTTATATAAACCATCAAAAAACGAAGAGCAAGCTATGAGTGTAGGCATACCTGTGAATTGATGCATGAAGAGAGGTGATTTTAGTGGTCTCTGGGCAAATTTCAGGCAAAAATGCCTATGCGCTGCGCACCTCACCCAACGCACCGCGCACTCTGGATGCGTCGTGCGCGTGCAAAATAACACTGAAATTTGTCGCGTGATGCGCCGCACGCTCAACCTGATGCGCCACGCGCCCTCAACGACATAGTGCGTTTTTCAGGAGGCTTTTGAAGGCCTTCACGGTGTCCAAATTGGGCATAGGATAGCTCGTTGGAAAGGTATTTGAGTCTAATTTCCAAAACAACTGGAATTTTGCAATTTGGAGTTCATTTTCCTTGTCAAAAATCAAATATCCCAAGACTGGTCAAAATGTGCCAAATGAGGCTGCCTCAAGGTAGATTGCTGTTACAGTCAACTTTTGAATGCCTTCCTGAACTCCAAATTGAGCTCATGATAGCTCATTGGAAATATATTTGTGTCTAGGTATCATTTGACTCATCAAGAAAGTCATTTGGCCAACCAAGCTAGGCGAAAACTTGATTTTCCCAAGGTCACTTCATAGGTGCATCAATTCTCCCGAGGCAACGGTCTTTTTGACATTTCTCTAAAACCATGACACCTGTGTAAAATGTGAAGGAGGTTTTTCTTCTCTGGCATGTTGTGGACAAAAACCTCTCTCAGGTTTCCAAAATTCATCTTTGATTTCTCTGAAACATATTTTGAGTGAAACTTATCCCGATGTGTGAAACAAGGGATTTTGTCGAAATGAAGTGAAATGAAGGGGATAATGGGCTTCTAAATTCTTGGGGAAATTTTGGGAAGTAGGGAGGGATGTTAGGAAGCAGCGAAAAGTGGAATTTTAGAGATTGAGTGAGGGGAAAAGGTCCAAAATGGAAAAACAAAGGCCTAGCCTAGAAAATTGCCAAGTTGTGGCAAGAAACTAGGGTTTGTGCAAAAGTGAGGAATTTGGGGGATCGCAGTGATGGGAAGTGTTTCATATGGTACATTAAGGATAGGGGAAGGTGTATGAACATCAGGAAACAAATTTTGCCGATGATTTGACCGTCCAAGAGAAATTGCCTCCAAAACCCTAGGAGAGGGAAATGAACTTGCCAAGGCACAACTGAAGCATGAACAAGATGTAAAATGACTCATTAGACACTGACATGATAATGACAACCCTATGAATGATGAAAGACTCAGCTGAATAGTGACATAGATTGGCATTTGGGCAACTTTAGAAGGAGTGAAAGCAAACCCTAGACCTAATGCCTAGTGACCAAATTTTGCTTGAAGACTCACTGAAATGAAAAAATTTGACCTCAACACTCTGAAACCACTTTGTAAGAGCATATTTGATCACTGGAGGAAGGTTGGAAAGACTGACACTAACATGATCAACCTTAAAAATTTTCCCCTCATGAGGAAAACAAAGGACTCGAAACAGAGTCAAAACTATGACATCCATTTCATAAATCCAATTCTGTCCTAAGAGGAGATTGTAATCTAGGTTGGCATCAACGATTTCTACTTCGATATCAACGACCTTTCCTCCAACACATATAGGAAAGGTCGGGATAATCCCGTGTGGCCTATGAGAATGTCCATCAAATGCTATCAAGAGTGTGGGTGAAGGAATAGCCAAAGGCGATCCAATGGCCTTCCAACATGACATGGACATTATGCATGTGGAAGCTCCCTCATCTATAACTGTTCGAAAAATATTAGTTTTTCGGTAAGTAGACTTTATTTGAAAAGCCATATGATGAGGAAGTCTCTTTTTGACATTGAGCATGTCAAAAGTGAGCACTAAAGAATTGTTTGGATCAACTACCCTGATCACTGAAAGCAAAGAACTTCGTTGAGTTGGACACGGCTGGAGTACCTCTAAAGTAGATATAGCGCATGGACTTTGAGCTAGAGCTTCTACAATGGAGTAGTTCTAGGCTGCCCTAGCATTAGGGTTGATAGTCGCGTGTTTAGTGGAACCTTTCGGTATCCGAGGTATAGACTCGACAGAGGGTCGCTCAATATGAAGTGGATCCGCAGTTCTGAGAACATATTTATCTTTGGATGTTTCTGCTTCACCATAATCCCGTGACCGTGTAGCCACATTTACATTAGAAGTCATCATGAAAACATTTGAGGAATTATCCCCCTCTTGGTTGGCCCCTGCAGAGGTACCAGGGTTTGAGTTCACGCCAGCAAGCAACTGCTGCCCTTGGGGGAAAGGGTTAGTTAAGACAACTTTGGAGCTAGAAGACCCTTGCTACACTAATAAGCACTAAGAATCTTGAATTTTTGGGCAGAGATGAGTCAAATGGTCTCCACTGCATAACTTGCATGAAAACTTAACTTTCTTCTTAGACTCATTTCCACCTTCACCAACACCATTGTCGGGTTTGTTCGCATTACCTTTCCCATCTCGATTCTCATTTTACCTTGTCCCTTCTTCTTCCTATCAGAATTTTGGTTTCCTTTGGGGTTAGAAGCCTAAACGACATTTACGGAAGAAGGTTGAGAAGGTGTAGGAGTAGATGGTGCAACCTGATTGGAAGAAGCAGTTTGTATAGACAACTGCTGCAATTGGCTCAGAAGGTTCACCACATTTGCATCAATCGATCCAACAATACTGTCAGCATGCGGACTTGGCTTCGGTTTGGCTATATCAACCATGGATCTAGGAGCATTAGGAAAGATTTTTTGAAGAGTCCCAGGCTGAGAATATATCAGTTCTAACTACTGGGCGCAAAAGATACCTTGCTCTTCTGAATATACCCTGGACATAGAAACATACTTGGAGATCTCGGGTTGTAACGATTTTAAAAACCATTCGAGACAGAATTCAGGTAGAATTTCATCTTTGATGAGCCTCTTTCTCCATCTCCATTCCTGAATATGATCAAAAATGTGAGTAGCCGTGTCCTGATGAAAATTATCTAGAATTTTAGTTCTGGCTTCGTAACGGACAGGCAACTGGAAATGGTTTAAGAAAATGTTAGCCAAATCACCCAAAGACGTAAAGGTGCCCCCTAGAAACTCTATATACCACTTAGTCGCATTCCCAGTTAAGGTGCGCTGAAATAGTCTCAACCTGATCGAATCATCGATCAAGGAGTTAGATGAACACCATAAATGGAACATGGTTACGTGGTTGCCTGGGTCTTCACCACTCTTCCCCTCGAATTTTTGGATATCCGATGGAATTTTGGTTGGGACCGGAGGCCAATCCGGATTGTATTTGATTAGATCATTCGTTAACTTATTCAAGTCTGGCAGATTGAGCGTGGCCAGAAAAAGAAGTCTCGGAGGACCTTGGGGATTCCACCCAGATTGGGAGGGTTCCTGGAAGTTTGAAAAGAATGACCTGGATTATGAAAGGCACCAGGTTGCCCGAAGTAACTAGTAGAACCTGCTAAACCAAAATGTGACCCTTGTGGTCTAGCAAAACTCAGAGTTTGACCAACTCCAGCCGAAAAACCTCCGTAACAGGAAAAGTTCCCCCCTAACGAATTATTATAAGGAGCTGAAAACCCCTGGTAAGGGTTCCAAGAATTATCTAAGGGTGGAAAAATTCGAAATGAATTCACTAAGGAATATGACACATTCCCTTGTTGGCCGAAAAACTGATTCCCAGTTCCTATCCCACTAACTGCAGGGTTTCTCCAACTCTGAAAAGGATTAACACCTTGACCTGTGAAAGGAAAAGGCATAGACCCTACCGTTGGATTGGAATGTGGTAGATGACCACTTCCAAAGGGGAAACCCTGAAAAGAAGTTGATCCACTCATCATGGACGTGGAGGCAATTAATGGTACACTTAATGGAACTGAAGGAATACCTTGAGAAGGCATTACAAAAGGGGAGATTCCAAAACTAGATGCATGAGCTTGGGAGCTTCCACTCTTCGAAGGAATGGAATTAGACCCAAACAAGGATGTGCTGGCAGTAGATCCAAATAATGATGTAGAGGGGATGGAAATAGTTCCTCCCTCTTACACTGATATAGGAGTTTGCATGCTCATAGCACTCGTGGTGGATGCCATGCTTTCAGCAGTGGTCATCGAAGGGATGTTTGTGTGTGGACCTGGGCTTGAAGGCCTATGTGTCGGAGTTTCGACTTATAACAATACATCCAGATGATCATAAGGGAGAGGAGAATTCAGAGCCCCAATTGACTCTGAGAGCTCTTCTAACTCAATATTATCTTCTGACTGGAAAAGTACTCAAGAAAGAACTAGAGTTTTCCTCTCTAATTGTGTGGTAGTAGCAACTTTACCTTGTACATTGATGCCCCCAAGCGGAGGATCAATCTCTGATGCGCCAACTGCCACTGGTTGAAAACCACTGGCAGAATCACTCCTATGCCTTCTAGGATAAGGCTATGGACTCACAGGTGAAAGCCCACGAAGTCTAAGGGACCGTCTAAGTGATCGGCAAGCCACTTTGAATTATTTTAATAAGATCTACTTAAAGACTCAAGAAAATTGAAAGCTAGGCCGACTAGGAGCACAAAACACACACTAAAAATGTCCCTAAAGAATTCAGTAGTCAAACAAATTTCATGTATTTCCGCTTCGGGCAATTAGGACCGAACACCAAAATACAAGAAAGTGAACAATAAGGGCTTTTCGAAAATAGATTGGGGTAATTATGCCCCAAGTCTACTAGTGAAGGTATCAGAGGTAGTTACACTGACCTCCTGACAACAACCTTTGCTGGTGCAAGTCCCCAAGCTTCGCAAGGGTGCCATCCAGAAGTACCATTGAATGTGATGCAACGTCAACTTTGGGTGCCATGGGATTCCCCTCCGTAGCCACCTGTGTAGATCCCTAGGATTGGCAACTAAAGACACCAACTCGTATCAGAATCTGGACAGAACAGTCGTGAGGTATGATATGAGAAGTAAGAGAGGGGGTATCTCTCGTCCTTATTTTCACAAACCCTCGTGCTTAGCTCCCAGTCAAGGAGCTTTCTCAGTCTCCCTAATGCTATTGGGTTTCACTCTTTATTTAGACTTATATGTTTCACAATTTAGAGTGGCCTTGGAGAGTTTACTCTCATCTCACCTAATCCAAGGCCCTAAATAACCTAAAACTTGTTGGTGTATACTGATTGACAATATAAAATGTTCTAGTTTATTTTATTAAGCACTTGATTTTAAGTGGCTATTCTTTTTAAGTCAAAGGGACAATATGAAAGTGAAACTGACGGTGTTCTTATGACGCAAAAGAAATTAATGAAAAACTAACTTATATGCAATACACTTGTTTGTTCTTCGATGAAAAGCAACTTCTACTTGGGTTCTAAGAAACTTCTATAAAGAAAAAAAAAATTCCTTTTCTTTTCTTATAATAGACTTCACACTCACAAAAACTAAAAAAACTATTGATGTTTTAATAATGCGAAACTACACTAATGCAAAGTGTACATGATAATGCAAAATTCTAGATTACTCTAAAAAGAAATGAAAGCAATTTGTTTATAAGCCAACTTAAGTGTTTGAAAGGAATAAAAATTTTGAACACAAAATCTTTCCCAAAACAAGAAAGACTAATCAAAAAGATCCCAAATCACTTTCAAAAACCAAAAGAAACCAAACTCAAATTCGGCAAAGAAAGAAAAAACAATGTTTTTGAAGGACTTTTCTTTTTCAAGAAACAATAAAAACAACTTTTCAAAAGCACTCAAAATGCTACCAAAGACTTAAAAACTGGAAGAAAATCACAAGGAAACTTTGTAAGTTATCAATTCAACATGAATGAAAACTTGAACAAAATAGGTGTTGCAACTTGCACTAAACGATCCAAAAGTAGCTAAAAGAGTTTTGAGAAAACTGATCAAGAAATTAGGAAAGACACGCTTTCAAATTCATCAACAAGAAACTTTCGAAAAGAAAGAAAAAGTGAATGGCCACAAAATTGATGGGAAATAAAGCAAGCAAACCATAAAAATGAAGTTTGACACTAAGATTGCAGACAATCTTCTATTCCGGATGACCAGAATGATCAAGAACCTCTATAAGAAGCCTTATGTGTTCAAACGAAAATCATAAAACTCATTGTAAAGCAAATCGAGGCCAAAAACTTTTCAAAGCAGGAGAGAATTTGTAACAGTAATCTCACTGAAAAATTAAATTCTGAAAACAGAAACTGACCACTCAGAAACCACACAGACCAAGAAACAAATCTTTCCAGAAAGAAATATTTGAAAAAAATCATGCAAAAAATTGTATACGCGACTGTGTCTCTACACAGCTGTGTGTACATGCACTTTTGCCAAAAGAAACTCATGTATACATGGTTTCAGTTCATAGAAACAAGCGTGTGTACGCTTATGTAAACAAACAAAGGTGCGTATATGAAGTTTTACAAGAAAAATAAAAAATGAGGCTTGATGAAAAAGATCAAACTTGAAGTCTGAGTTCCTACGGAGTAGACAATACAATCACAATAAGAAAACTAAGAACTGAGCCCTGATTGGCACTAAATAACCCAAACTAGGAATAACAAGATTGTTATCCCCAGTGGAGTCACCAATTTTGTTGAGGGAATAAGTCCCCTAGGGCTTTGGGTCAGAACCCTAGCAGAGCAGGAGTAATCTACAACAAGAAAGAAGCATAGCACTCAGGCAACATGCTTAAACAAACTAACTATGCGAGGATGAACATACCTGGATGTCCTTCGTTTGGGTAGTTCCAGCCAAGGTTCAAACCCTCTGCAACTCCTAATGATCTTTAAACCTGCAAATCAGCCAATTCGAGTACACATAGTAGCATATAGATAAAGCATTAAAGTGAAATCAACTTTATATCATATAAGTAGATGGGTAGTTATACATTTAAATAGTCATTCATATATAAACCATAACAATAGCATCAGATGCATAAACAAAGTTGATATCAGGAACAAGAAAACGTTTCTTTTATTGTAGAAAATGATAATCAAAACATGGAAAGAGTTCACCTGAGTCTTCCTCTTCTAACTCCAAGTAGAACCATCCTTTAGGTCTGTCCAGTCCCAGTCTTCAATAGCCTCCTTCCATAACCAATACCATGATATCTCCAAGCATATGAGAGAACATAAAAACTCAAGGAAACAAGGGTTTACTAAACTTGGGGAAGTGCTTGAAGCATAGGGATTCTTCAGACTTTATTAGGGGATAATCTCAGTATAGTAATTCTATCATTTCTCTTTTCCCTAAGGCCTTCCCATTGAAGTCTTTTTATACTTCTCCCAAATTAGTTTTTTAGTTGGGAAACAGTTGGGAACAGTTGGGCCACGGGCATTAATAGGTAGTCAATAGGTAAAACCTGTGATCTCCACCCATAGTTAAGGAAAATTAATTTTTTAAGTGTTTTAACACATATACGCGGGTTGAGTATAGACTGACTTGCGCGTACACGCTTTTAACACAGGGAAAAGTAGCGTACAGGGAGTAAAACATTGTTTTTAAAATATTTGGACCAAGTCTGGAAGGAGGGGTTGCCCTAGGCCATAAACCAAGCATCAAAAATACCAAGGGTGATATTTGGAGCTATAATAGTTGTGTTAGGCACTCTTATGAAATCTGTGGGTATGGGTGCGGGTGTAGCCCTGCACCATTATTGGTAAGAGAATAAAATGTTCTTTGCAATGCCTTGGACAAGACTTAAAATAAAGGATCAAGTGAAAATTTATGACAAAAACATTGTTAATAGTTTCTAAAATGCAATAATATATGCCAAAAGCATAAAAAAACAAACTCTTTTACATGCATAAGAGAATTCATTTCATTATCTAAACATAAAGGCCAATGGATTTGAACTAGGGATCATCTTTCAAATGCAAAGACACAAGCTAATGGCCACACCATATAGACTTGAGAAGAATAGAACCATCAAACTATCATGCTAAAAAGCATGGCAGCCATGTTGTCCTTTAATTCCACTATGTATGGTTGCCAAGACCTAAATCACTTATGATATTTTCTATGATATGGTCATAGATTTAGATTAACTATAGCTAATACTTCATTATTATTCTAAGCTCTAGGATATTGTCTATAATTTTGTCATAGATTCAAATTAGTTAATGATGGATCATACTTCACTACCAATCTAAGCTCCTTCCAATGATTTGGAGATACTGATAAATTCATATAGAGTATTGGTCACAAGTTCCATGTAACCAAAAAAAACATTAGACTTATTTATTTGTTACCTTTATCCTTCACTAGACCTCTTATAATTAGATATTGCAGTGCTTGCAAAAATCATGATTGCTTCAACATTGTTGGTAAGTACATCATTAATGTTAACCATGCCCTTAGAGAAGATTGTCACAGGAAATTTCGATGGTTTTCTTGCTGATGTTGGCATTGAAAATGCTAACCTAGAAATCATAACATTTATTTGGCCAAGGGGGTGAGAGAGATGGAATAGCCATCATTATGGCTATAATGTATCAAATAGAAATATATATATAGTTGAAGTTACAATTATTACTCAGATATATTGTGGAAAAAAATAGAACAATAAACACAATGAACAATATAAGCCAAAATATGATACCTTTATTGATATGGAAGGAATGTTCACTTGCTTCTTTGAGGGAGTGACCTCCAATAGAGCAGAGCTCAGATTATAAATGATTCCAAAGACACTTTTTACAATGATTCTGCAATATTTATATGGTGCTTTCTATCTCTTAAGAACATTGTATAGAAGGAACCTTCTAGTAGGTAGAAGCTTCTAGTAAGCCTTCTTACAATAATTGTGTTCACACTACAACATGGCCCTTATTTGCTACTAATGGTCTCCATCCATAGTGATAGATAATAATTTATCTACTTAGGGGGTTAGGGAGGTTAGGACCCTAACATTCTTGCCTCCTTAAAAATGTTTCCTTGTCCTCAAGGCCAAAGATCTGGGAAGTGATGCAGAACGACTATTGGTTCCCATGTGACATGCTCTAATTATGTATCCTTCCACTATATTAAAAATTCTTGGATATTGCGTTGGTGGAGACAACACTCTCATATTTCAAGGATGACTTCTGCATAATTAGAATGTTCTTTATCCAATTTAAGTAGACTAGCTTGAACACAACAATTGGACCCTACCACTTTCTTTAACCAAAATATATGAAAGACAACATGGATCTTAGAGTGGTTTCCAAGTTCTAAATTTTAAGCCATTATCCCAACATGCTTGAGAATTTTAATGAAGCTATGAAAGTTGGGAGCAAGCTTCTGGCCATGATTGTCTTTAAGGGAGGTCTGGCTATATGGTTAGAGATGAAGAAACATTTGATCCCCTTCTTCAACCTGGCATTCCAAATGATGTTGATCAACTTTTTGCTTCATTTATCAAGCCATGGCCAAATTATCTCTTAGAATGAGGAGAATATTGGTCCTAGTTGTAAGTGTTTTGTTAATCTATTGTACCTTTGACATACCTAGTTAATAAGATCATATTAATGAGGGATTTTTGCCATAGATCACCTCAAAAGGCATCATGTGAATAACACCATGATGAATTGTATTATACTGCCATTTGGATATGGGTAACCATTGATCCCATTTTGGTTATATTTATGAAGTAAATCACCTCAACTATTCTTTCAAACACATGTTAATAGCTTCAACTTGGCCATTAGTCTGGGGGTGATAAGAAGTGCTAATGTCTAATTGAGTTCCTTGGAGTCTAAACAATTCTTGCCAGAAGTCACTTGTGAAGATGGGATCACGATATGTGACAATTGAATGTGGCATCTAATGTAGTTTGAAGATGTCATCTTTAAATACATGAGAAACTATGGAAAATTTCAAAGGGTGTTGGAGGCTACAAAAAATTATCATATCTGGAAACGTGATCAACCAAAGCCATGGTGACAAATTTGTTTCTAGATTTGGGTAACATCACAATGAAGTCCATAGAAATGTCTTTTCATACAACAAGAGGAAAAATTAGAAGTTGTAGTTCCCTTGGAGTTTTCACTATTTCACCTTTATTCGATTGGTAAAGGTCACATTCATCCACAAAAGTGTGGATATCCTTCTTCATGCTTTCCCAAAAGAAGAAGTGTTTGATCCATTCACATGTTTTATGAAAGTCAAAATGACCTACCATTGGTAATGCGTGGAGTTTAGAGAGCACTATTGATTTAAAATTGGACTACTTGAGAAAACTCAAACACCCTTCATAGAAAATATTATAATTGTTCCAAGAAAACCTTGAAGATGTATTAGAGTCATGTTAAATGTTGAGGAATGGCAACAATAAATTCCAGTTTAATTTGTCCTTGAATTAAACTGAGAATTAAAATTGAATTCTATTTTCACAACAACTTGTAAATGGTTAATTAAGTTTAATTAAGTTAATTAACTTAAGAATTTCAATTTGGAAGTCTTTCTGAAGTCATGCATATGTTCTCCCTAAATTTTAGGGGTCCAGTATGGGTTTAAATTGAGTTAGAAATTAGATCACTCATTTTACAGAGCTAAGTTCAGTTAAATTAGTTCCAAACTGTTTGTGGAACTAATAGAGAGTTAGCATTCAGTTGGTGTACTAGTGTATCCACAAGTGCCACTCTAGTTAACTGAAGATTCCCTCATCAGAAACTCATGCATATCGATTCTAAGAAAGACCCAGTTGAGACTAGAGTGCAGGGACAACATACTATCAGTTGTATTATTTACTGGAGTATAACTATCATGCATACATCAGAGATTGATCCTGTGTTTGGATTGCAGAGTTTTGGAAGCATGAATTCCCCTTAAATATGGGCTATTCATCTTAGAAATTATGCAAGGGATTAGGGGCTTGGAGAGCTGCAAAATTGCCTAAGTGTTGGCCAAGAGCTAGCTTATGAGTTGAGAGAGTTGAACATACTTGTGCGAAATTGTTCTAGTGAGAATAAGTTTTGTATCTCCACTCATATTTTGATATATGCAATATAGATAGTGAGGTTTTGTGTAGTGGTTTTCCCCAGATACATCTTGTGTTATGTGCCATTGATTTATCTTTTTTTTTTTCATATTAGTTTCATCGATCTATTGGCTTCCACTGGCTAAAAGTAGAAGTAGATTCTTGTCCTGTGCTTTAGTACGTTGCATGAGCTTGTGATTAGGATTTTCTACATCGTATTGAAGTTGAGAACAATATACTAAAGGAGATTTCGAAGTTTTGAGTTTTGGGTTACAAGTGAATTTGAATTTGTAATACATACTTCAGGATCAATAGATGGCTTTCTATGGTTTGCGGCTCGAGTATGCCTTGGAAGGAAGCTCAAATTTTATAGCCTGGAGGGACATAATGGAGGTTGTGCTAGAGGATAATGGCTTGAAGGAATTCGTTGATCAAGAAATTCCTAAGCCAGGATCATCAGATGCACAAAATTTGGCTGAATGGAAGAAGTGTGTGGTGAAGGCGAGGTGGATAATCCTTGAGGGAGTTATGAGGCCACATTGTATCGAGTCTCCATGGCAAGGAAACTTCGTATGCTATGTGGAAAACATTGATGGACTTGTATCAGAACAATAGGGACCAAATGAAATTGGCACTGAAGGACAAATTTCGAAAAATCAAAATGGAGAAAGGCGAGACAATTCCAAAATACTTGACCAAGTTCACTCAATGTCCTGATGACCTTGGAAGTGTTGGAATCACGGTTGTCGAGGATGATATGGTGATTCTTGCTCTTCTAGGTCTCCCAAAGAGTTGGCGTAGTTATCAGGACTTTGTCAATGGTCGGGAGAATCTTCTGGATTGGGAATGACTGTGGTCGGATTTGATGCAGAAGGAGATCAGGAGGAACATCAGGGATGGCTCTTCATCAAATACTGATGATGAAGAGAACTATGCCTTAGAGATTAAGGTGAAGAAGGGAAAGGGAAAGCTTCCCATTCTAATTCGTATTATTATCATGGAGGTAAGAAGAAAGACACAACGAAAGTTAAGTGCTTTTATTGTCATGAGATAAGCCACTTTGCTACAAATTGTCCACTCAAGAAGTCCAAGAAGAAGTCCTCGGGAGGAGCGGTGGGTGAGAATTTTTCCTGTCAATTCGAGTTGGAATTTTCCCTCATTGTATGCATGGTGTCACCAATGATGGGAAGTGTATGGTACTTATAAAGTGGAGCTTCATTCCACATGATTGGTGACAAAGATTTATTGACTCACCTAGAGGAGAAAGATCTCCAGATGCATATCGAGATGGGTGATGACGGGAAGTATAGTGTTACTAGATTGGGCATGATTACTTTTCGGAGGGAGCATGGGGCTCTACACACCTTGAAGAATGTTATGTATGTGCACAAGTTGAAGAAGAAATTGGTATCCATTGCCATGCTTGAGGATAGAGGCTATGATGTGATCTTCTCAAAAGGAAAGGCCTTCCTTCGACACATAGCCACGGGTTAAGTAAAGAAGATAGGGATTCGGGTGAAGAATATATATAATCTGGAGGTAGAGGAGTGTGCTACTTTGAGCAGAAAAGCAGAAAGGGTGCAGAGCTGAGACATTGGCAAGTTGTGGCACAAGAGATTGGGCCACTTTCATCGTAGGGATTTGAAGATATTGTAGCAGATCTCTACCGATCTTCACAAAGGTATGCTTGAGCAAGTTGATACATGCAAGGGGTGTACTTTGGGAAAACACGCCAAGTTTTCCTTTCATGATAGAGACAATCGAGCAGAGGATATTCTAGAGCGATTCTATTTAGATATGTGTGGAACATTCTCAACAACATCCATGACCAAACACAGGTATTATGTTATATTTGTTGATGACTATTATCATAAATGTTGCATATTTTTCATGCAAAAAAAGGATCAAACTTTCACAAAGTTTTGTGAGTTTAAAGAATTAGTGGATAAAGAATCGAGCAAGAAGGTTAAATCTCTACGGAGTGATAACGGTGGTGACTATGTCTCAAATGAATTTAAGAACTTTTGTGTAGTGGAACATATTAGACAGGAGTTGATGACACCTCATAACCCTCAACAAAATGGGGTGGCCGAGAGGAAGAACCTAAGCATAGTAGGGGTAGCGAGGACGATGTTGCATGATCAGGGCCTACCACTACAATTGTAGGGTGAGGCATGCAACACAACGATTTATGTTCAGAACTGTAGCCCACATTAGATACTTGAGATGAAGACAACAGAGGAGGCTTATTCCTGTAAGAGGCCAGATGTTGGTCACTTCATGATTTTTGGGTCATCGGTATATTGCCATGTGACCAAATATACATGGAAGAATCTTGAGTTGATAGTAGAGTTGGGGATATTTTTGGGGTACACTGACACACATCACAACTATCGGGTGTACTTACTGACCAATAGGATGAAAATGGTTCACAAGGATGTCAGATTCGATGAGGAGAAGGCCATGCGAGTTTCCCTTGAGAGGGAGCTTGATCTACATGCAAATGAGGAGATTTTAGCTGCTGAGGTTGAGGAGCCTCATATTGATGTGGAACAACCACATGTAGAGGATCCGGGAGTGGAGACATCCACTCAGACAGAGTATTCCAAAGAGGGAAGAAAGTGCGCTAGAGAGGCTGAAAGATTGTTGGATGATGCACAGGAGAACATGGGAGCACCCACTTCTTAGTGCAAGCAGAGGAGGTCACCTAAGAGGTACACTAGATCCATGCCTCTTATGGGAGAATGTATTGTGACAAAGCCATCTTACTTTAAGGAAGCATTGCAGCAGCCAGTTTGGGTTGATGTCATGGCGAAGGAGTATGACTCCATAGTTCGTAACAGTGTTTGGGATGTGGTTCCAAGACTTGGGATGTGGCTCCAAGACTTGAGGACAAGTCAGTGGTAAGCTCCCATTGGATTTACAAGGTAAAGAAAGCTACAGATGGTAGTGTGGAGAAGCATAAGGCTATATTTGTGGCCGGTGGATTTTCACAAGTAGAGGGGATTGACTATGATGAGACCTTTTCTCCTATTGCAAGGTACTCGTTAATCAGATCTATATTGGCACTATCAACACAGATGGGTTGGAAGATACATTAGATGTATGTGAATACAACCTTCCTTAATTACATGATTGAGGAAGAGGTGTACATAGAGCAGCTTGAAGGTTTTGAGATCTTTGACCCTGAGTCACAGGTGTGCCGACTAAAAGAGAGCATTGTATGGGCTGAAGCAACCACCTCGTGCATGGTACACCAGGATAGATAGCTACTTCACTGGGTTGGGCTTCACGAAGAGTTAAGAAAATGTGAACATGTACCACATAGTGGTGGAAGGTAAACTATTGATCATTGTACTTTATGTTGATGATCTCATACTGATAGGTGATATCAGTTGATCAAGTCTTGCAAGGAGGACCTTGCAAGAGAGTTTGAGATGAAGGACATGGGGCTCATGCATTACTTTCTTGGCATGGAGGTATGGCAAGGAGATGGGGAGTTATTTGTGTCTCATGGAAATTATGCCAACGAGATACTCAGGAGACTCCGCATAGAGAGAAGCAAACCCATGGAGACTCCTCTAGCAAGTAACTAGAGGAAGGAGGATGTTAATTCAGGAGAAGTAATGGAAGCTACTATTTATAGGCAGCTTATGGGTTCACTCATGTACTTGATGAACACATGACCGGATATGTGTTATGTAGTTAACCAACTTAATCAAGCGATGGTTAGGCCTACAAAGCTGTATTGGAAGGCGAAAAAGCATGTGTTGAGATACCTCACGGGAACTTCTCAATATGGATTATGGCACAGATGGACAGAGGCAGTGAAGCTTCAAGGCTTCACCAATGCAGATTGGACAGGGAGTCCATCCGATAGGAAGAGCACATCATGAGGGATCTTCAGTATTGGGTCAGCGACAGTTTCTTAGTACAACAGGAAACTGAGATCGGTTGGACTCAATTCGGTAGAGGCAGAGTACATAGCTGCGAGTCAGGCAACATGAGAGGCCATCTGGATGAGGAGGTTCCACGTTCGTTTGTTTGGTCAGTAGATGGATCCAACTGTGATTTACTGCGATAATCATAGTTGTATAAAACTTTATGAAAATCCAGTTTTTCATGATCAGTTCAAGCATATTGATATCCAATATCATCATCTCAAAGATTGTGTATTGAGGCAGATTATGTTGTTAGAGCACATTCCCATGAAGGAGAAATATGCTGACATTTTTAAAAAGGCATTATCAAGATGTAAATTTGAGTTTCACAGAGATATGATTGGGGTAGCTGATAATCCCATTCTTGGAAAAATATGACCCAAATTATCCACAATATATTGTTCATTAGATCGACGTTTTGAACCCCAAAGGGGATCCATCATCAGGATAAAAAATGAGTGATAGTCTATCACTCATTTTCTATCCTAATGATGGATCCCCTTTGGGGTTCGAAACATCGATCTAATGAAAAATATACTGTGGATAATCTGGGTCATATTTTTCCAAGAAATGACCACATAAGTTTAAAATTCAACAAATCCCATTCTTGTTGAGAGGGAGTGTTGAGAAATGACAACAAGAAATTCTAGTTTAATTTGTCCTTGAATTAAACTGAGAATTACAATCGAATTCTATTCTCATAGCAACTTTTAAATAGTTAATTAAGTTTAATTAACTTAATTAACTTAGGAATTTCAAGTTGGAAGTCTTTTTGAAGTCATGTATATGTTCTCCCTAAATTTTAGGGGTCCATTATGAGTTTAAATTGAGTTGGAAATTAGATCACTCAGTTTACTGAGTTAAGTTCAGTTAAATTAGTTCCAAACTATTTGTGGAACTAATAAAGAGTTAATAGTCAGCTGGTGCACTAGTGCATCAACAAGTTCCACTCTAGCTAACTGAAGATTTCCTCATCAGAACTCATGCATGTTGATTCTGAGAAAGACCTAGTTGAGACTAGAGTGCATGGACAGTGTAATATTAGTTGTATTATTTACTAGAGTGTAAATATCATGCATGCATCAGAGATTGATCCTATCTTTGGATTGTGCATTTTTGGAAGCATGAATTCCCCTTAAATACAAGATATTCATCCTAGGAATTATGAAAGTGATTAGGGGTTTGGAGAGCTGTAGAATTGGCTAAATGTTGACCAAGAGCTAGCTTGTGAGCTGAGAGAGTTGAACATACTTGTGTGGAATTGTTCTAGTGAGAACAAGATTCTTATCTTCACTCATATTTCTGATATATGCAATACATATAGTGGGGTTTTGAGTAGTGGCTTTCCCATTATACATCTTGTGTTATGTGCCATTGATTTATCTTCTTCTTGTTCATATTGTTTTCATCGACCTATTGGCTTCCGTTGGTTGAAAGTAGAAGTTGATTCTTGTCATGTGCTTTATTACATTGCATGAGCTTGTGAATCTACATGATTTCTATATTAAAGGTGTTGGATCAGGATAGAGATATTGGGATTGATGAACTATTCATCACAAACTTCATTTTTCCTATTAGATATAATGAATGAGAGTGAAAAGAGGAACCACTCCTCTTCATATTTTCAAGAGAGAGAATAAATTGCCACATTCTCGTTTCCATTCTTATATATGGTATCATAATCATATCCTAACATCTTGGTAACCCATTGACATTTTATAGGATGAAATACTTTGCTCAAAAAAATATTTGAGGCTAGCCGATCAATTTTAATCTAGAAATGTTTCCCAAGCAAGTAGAGACACGAGAAATCCACATTTTGCAAAATGGACAACATTTCATTTTCATAGATGGATATGCCCAAGGTCACTAACAAAATTATTTAAAGGTAACAGCTAAGGGTCTGCCTTCTTGCATGAGAAAAAACCCATTCTTTTTTTCAATCCATCACATTCCAAAACATAAGTATTTCTAAAGTTGGGTAGAGCTAATAGAGGTGTGTTGCACATAACATCTTTCAATTTGTTATGTATCCAGATTAAAAAAAGTATAGAAACATAAGAAAATATAGATCAACAACTTGGTAATAAGCCACTTCGAGAGGAAAACCTCCTTTTACATCACATAAATAAAAAATCCTTGGATGATTCAAATGAAAAGACCTCCTTGGTATATATAGGAGTCTAAAGGGTTAAAATATAATTAGGGCCTACATAAAATTATTGATGTAAGGGAACAACAATAAAAATATGGGAGCTACACTAGTATTATAGGGGCCTAACATTCCCCTTTCATTCAAAAATGTGTTTTCCTCAATTCTTGAGTAGTTATGGATGCTTTTGTATAAAATACTCATCCTCCCATATAGAATCTTTAGCAGGTAAGGTTTTTTAGTTAATGAAATACTCTAAAGTTGATTGATTTTGTACTTGGCATATTCTTGTTTCCATGATTGGTTCAAGATACAATATGATTTTTCCTTCCTCATCAATTTTTTGCAATATAGTTTGAATTGGGAGCTTGTCACCTATAATATTCTTTAAGTAATAAACATGGAAAACTGGGTGTACTTGCAAAGATGTAGGAAGATCCAATTTGTATGCCATAGTACCAATCTTTTGTAACACCTCGCAAGGGCCATAGTACTTCGGTGATAATTTATTATCCTTTCTAGCTTGCTTGAGGGACATTTTTTTGCATCATTGTAGTCATAAAAGTACCTAATTGACCACATCAAAACTTTTTTCACTACGATGTTGACCAAATTGTTGTTTTGCTTGATTTTGTGCTAGAGTTAGGTTATCCTTTAAGAGTTGGAGAACTTGTTGTTGATGCTTGATGTGATCTTTCGTTATTTAAACCTTAGAATTTTCTCTTAAAGATGATGTGATAGACGGTGGATGATATCCATAAAGTGCCATAAATGGGTTCATTTTTGCTGTAGTACAGAAGGAAGTGTTATACCACCATTCTGCTAGAGGTAAGCACTTGACCCATTGTGTATGTTTATCAGATACGAATAAATGAAGATATGCTTCCAAACATTTGTCCACTATCTCAATTTTCTCATCAAATTGACGATCATAAGATGAGCTAAGAACTAATTGAGTACCAAGACAAGAAAATAATTTTTTCCAAAAAATCCCAATGAAAATGGGATCTCTTTCACTTACAATAATATTTGGGTTTCCGTGTAGATTTTGAATTGATTCCACAAATGTAGTAGCGATTGTATTGGATTTAAAAGGATGAGATAGTGCACACAAGTTTGCATACTTGGTAAGTCTATCAATTACCATCATTATGACACTCTTTCCTTTAGACTTGGGTAAACCTATGATAAAATCCATTGATACCTCCTCCCAACATTGACTTGGTATGGCTAATGGTTGTAAAATACTCGGGGTTTTAATTGTCTCAACTTTGTTTTGCTGGAAAACAAAATATTTTACCACAAACTTTTGAATATTAGATTTAAGGCCATCCCAAAAAAATTCCTTCTTGACCATGTGGCAAGTTTTTAAAAATCTTGAGTGCCCTCCTATAATATATGTGTGCAATTCGAAAATAACCTTTTGGTTGAGTTGGGAGTTCTTACATAGATATAAGTGATCTTTGAACCATAGTGAATCATTTTTCCAGATAAATGTATCAGATGCACTGGGATCTTGCTACAAATTTTGAATGAGTTTCCACACCTCTTTGTCATTCTTCCATTCATCCCTAGCTTCAATTATCAAATTAGGCTGGATAATATAAATGGCATAGAGAAATTCCTCCACATCCTCATGCCTTCTCGAGAGTGCATATACAACAACATTTTGCTTCCCTTTTTTGTAGGTAATTTCAAAGTCGTAACTTAACTCCTTTATGACCCATTTTTGTTGCTCTTATAAAGATAATCTTTGTTCCAAGAAGTGTTTAAGACTATCATGATTTGTTTTTACCTTGAAGTGTCTTCCCGTTAGGTAAGGGCACAATTGCTTCAGGGCATTTAGTATTTCCAACATTTCCTTCTCATACATATGTTTGTGTAAATACTTTCCCTTGATTGGACGACTTCCAAAAGCAATGGGTCTCCCTTATTGCATTAAAACTAAACCAATGCCAATTCAAAAAATGCCACATTCCACAATAAGGGTTTTTGTGAATTCTGGTGTAGCTAAGATCGGAGCTCGACACATTTCCTCTTTAAGCCGTTCAAAGGCCTTAGTTGCTTCTGGAGTCCCAAAAAATTCCTCTTTCTTCAGTAATGTTGTTGGAGGTGCTACTATTTTCCCATAATTATTAACAAACTCGCAATAATACCTAGTCAACCTGAGAAATCCTCGAAGATTCCTCAAGGTTGTGGGGATTTTCCATTCCTTGATGGCTTTAATTTTGTTAGGGTCTACCTTAACACCCTCATGCGATACAATATGAACTAAATATTCCACTTCCTATACCCCAAAGAAGCATTTGAAGGGTTTCACATACAATTGTTTCTCCTCCAATAGTTTGAGCACTCTGTCAACATGTTAAAAATGACCTTTCCAATACTTGTTGTAGATTATTATATAATCAAAAATTACTACCACAATTTTTCTAAGGAAGGGTTTGAAAGTGGAACTCATTAAACCTTGAAATGTGGAAGGTGTATTAGTAAGAACAAAAGGCATGACCAAAAATTCATAATGAGCTTCGTGTGTTCTGAATGTTGTTTTCAGAATGTCTTCTATCTTCATTCTAATTTGATGATATCCTAAACGAAGATCCAACTTGGTGAAGTCAATTGCTCTATGTAGTTCATCTAAAAATACATCAACGACAGGAATGGGAAATTTATCTTTAATAATAATTTTGTTGAGCTCTCTATAATATGGACACATACGACATGATCCATCCTTCTTGTGCACCAGTACTACTGGACAAGAGAAAGCAATTTGTCTAGTTTGAATTATACCTACCTCTAGCATTTTTGCAACCATACATTCAATTTCACTCTTTTGGGCATAGGGATATATGTAAGGTGTGATGTTTGGAGCAAAACTTCTTGGAATCGAGTGAATAACATGATCATGATCATGAATAGGTGGGAGACCTTTGAGAATCCAAAATACCTTGGAATGATTGTAAAGGACTCTTTGGAGATCTAGATAAATGGACAAGTCAGATGTTTGAACATCTAGTGAGAATAATTATGAAATTTCCCTTTGTTGTTCCTTCTTCAAAATATTTTTCATGCCACTAGAGTTGATTAACTTCCCAGGTTTCCCCATGACATCCCTTCAATTTCCTTTCCTTCTCAAAACTTTTTCAAGAAAATTTCTTAAAAATGAAAAGTTTTTTTCCCCAAATATTGTACCCATTGGACTCCTAATACAACATCAATACCCCCCATTGTAATGGACAACATTGGACTATTAAATACATATTCCCCCATGGTTAGATTGATATTATAACACTTCCCTGAGCAATTTATAGTTCCTCCATCTACAACCATGACTTGACACTCTGGTGCTAGATATAAAAACCAATTCAAATCCTTGGCTATCTTATAAAATTTAAAATTATGGGTACTACATGAATCAATCAACACTATTACCTTTTCTTCTTGATATATCCTTCTATCCTGAGAGTTTGAGGAGTGGTAATTCCTGCCAATGCATTAAAATATATGGTTGGATTCATTTCTTCTTTTTCAACTCATGGGGTTGGTTCTTGGTGTATATATTATTCTTTTGATGTTTTTTGTTCCTTTTCTTCCTCCTCTTCACAATCTATGTAAAATAATTTCTTCTCAGCACACTTATGACCTTTAGTGTATTTTTTATCACAACTGTAACAAAGCCCTTTTTCTCTTTTTTCCTCCAATTGTTATGGTGTCAACCTTGTGGTTTTTGGGAGGCTAGGAGTGGAAACACTTCCATATTTATAGTTGTGAGTTGTATACCTCCTTGTTGCCATAATTTTGCTTTCAACTTTTCTTGCCACCCTAAATTCGTTCTCCAATGACTTAACTTCCCAAAGGAGAACCTCATGTTGGATGTTATCATTTAAACTACCTATGAATACATTAGTTAGACACTCATCTAGAATATCAATTACCTTGGTATTCAATCTTTGGAAGCCCTCAATGTGCTCCCCAACTGAACACTTTTGTCTGAGATTTATCAATTGGCTAAAGAAGGTATTGCTCTTTGTATCCTCATAATGTGCTATCAATTCCTTTGTAAAAATTGTCCAAGTGACAAGTGATTTACGAGAACAAAGCCATTGATACCACACAAATTGATTATGTTCTAAATATAAAGTGTGATGCATACCTTTTGTGTGTGTTGCACATTATGTAGATCAAAGACCCACTCCATCTGTAGTATCCATGTTACCGGATCCTTGCCATCAAACTTAGTAATTGTTGGCATTATGATACAAGTGTTGTCCTTGATGGCAATTCACTCACAAGTCAATTCAATTTTGGTAAAAGGAAACTCACAATACAACAAGTATATTCAGAGGTAATAGGGAAGTGGTACATAAGAACAAGAAGATGGAACTAAGGTCTACTAATCAGAATAAAGAAGATAAAGGAAAAGGTTGATGAAAAGAAATCTAAGAAGTATACGAGGTCCACTTAGTCAAAACAGTGTATACACAGTGGTCCATAGAACAAAAAGAGCGTATATGTATACACACACTCCCATAGGAAGAAAAGCGCGTACATGTTGGAAAACCAAGGTTTTGGTCTGAGGTATTTGGTCTGTGGTATTGACCCTAGGTATTTGGTCCGCGGTATTGACCCTAAGTATTTGGTCCAAGGTATTGGTCCTAAGTGGTTTTGGTCCAAGGTATTGACAAAGGATCTATGTATATAAGGAGGAGAAGATCAAGGGTTAAGTACTGTAGTAATGAATATCTTATGACGTGTTATGTGCAAGTGTATGGGTTTCTAAGGAATACTTCTATCTGAAGTATATTTTATGTGCAAGGACTATGATTGTGATTTGATATTAAATACTTTGTGCACCTTGAATTCAATATCGGATTAGGATCATGAGGCCTGAAATGACTTATTATTGAATGATATGATATTGGGCTAGATCTGATTATGTAAACTTGTTATATTCTTTAAATATCGTGATCTGGGTTGTTTGAAGTCCAGAAGTGGAGTGAAGTTATGAAGTAAGTATTTGCAAATCTTGTAGCTGGTTCGCTTTGGTGAAGGTGTGTATACACGCTGGTTTGGCTCTTCCAAGTAGCATATGCAAAAGAAAAGCTTGATGTTCAAGGATGACTGCTCTATCAAATTAGTGTTGTTGTTGTACTGATGTTTGTCAATGAAGTCTTCTTAGATCTGAATGTAAAACTTAATGAACAAGGAGTTTGATATTTGATTGATTGATTGTCGAAGTGATCTCTGTTGCTGCCTGTGTAAAACTCTATAAGTTGACAGTAGATGTTCAGTATATCGCTAGTTGGTACAGACTTGATTCAAAAGTTTATGTTTGCAGTAGTTTTGGAGGTATACATAGGTTTGAGTAATGGAAGTAGCGTATACCCACAGTTTGGGTTCAACCAAGTAGCGTATACAGTCTGATGCATGGTTTTTGAGGCTACAATTGGTTCTAAATGATGATGCAGGTTTCTGGGTTCAACACAGTGTTTTGGTGTCAGTGATCTGATTGTTTAGATTAACTGAATGTTGGTTGATGCAGTTTAAGTTTAAAAGTTGTTGATGGGTCCAGTATGAAAATTGAATGAAATGTAGCCTTCAGATTGTGGTGTTGTGTTCTAGGAGTATCCAGTCTGAAAATTCATGAAACGTGGTCCCTGGAGGAAGAAAGAAGGTCGTAGCCTTCTATAGGTCGGTGCTTACGTACTAGTAAACAAATTGGCTAGTACAAGAGCTAGGGGGTTGCAGCTCCCTTCCAAAAGAAGCTGGAAAATGAGAGAAGGTTGTAGCCTTCTGTAGGTGGGTGCCTGTGTACTGGTATGAGTCTGCACCAATACAAGATTGTAAATAGATTTCTTATTATTAAAAGAAGACAGAGACAACATCAGTAGGTGGTTTTCACCCACATTGGGTTTCCACCTTAAATCTTGGTGTTCATGTGTGTTTCTTATGTGTGATGCTTTATTATGTTTTTACTTCATTGTATAATATGTTAATGATGCATTATTTTAAGATCAACACATGATAAATTGTCTAAATCACAAGTTCTATGTATATACGCTAGTTTTTCTAATCATAGTTGCATGTACATGCTAGTTCACTTCACTGAAGTAGCGTATATAAATCTGTTTGGGAAATAAAGTTATTGATTTGTAAATACTGATTCACCCCCCCTCTTAGTATTATTTCCAACAATTGGTATCAGAGCAGGTCCTTCAAAAGAAGCTTGATTGCTTGAAGGTATATCTCTTAAGATGAACAATCACGAAGGCATGGGATCCATTAGACCACGAATATTTAATGGGAGCAAATTATTATATTGGAAAATAAGAACTAGAGACTATCTACAATCGCTTGGAACCGATGTTTGGGAAATTGTGGAAGGAGGATATCAATTTTCAGCAACAATTCATACGGATGCTGCAGGTAAGAAGTTATATGAAACTAATGGCAAAGCTGTCAATATATTACTGGGAAGTATATCAGAATCAGAATTTGTCAAGGTTATGCAACTCAAGAAAGCGAAATAAATATGGGACAAAATCATTCAGAGCTACAAGGGAGACTCTCAGGTAAAATGTGCTAAGCTTCAAACTCTCATAATTCAGTATGAAACTCTTAAAATGCATAATGATGAGAGTGTAGCCAGTTACCTTTTACGTATAGATGAGATTGTTAATTGTATGAAGAATCTGGGGGAAGAAATAAAGGAATTTACTGTAGTTGAGAAAATTTTGAGATCTTTTCCTTCTAAATTTGAGTCAAAGTTGTCTGCCATAGAAGAAAAACAAGATCTTCATACTATCACTGTGACTCAACTTCATGGAATCATAAATGAGAAAAGGAGGTCCATCATATATGAGAGAACCTGCATTTAAAGCATTAGCAAAGGGAAAAGAAAAGGAAGTGAACAATGAATCAGGACACATTTCTAAAGAAGAAGATGAGGTAATTTTTGTCAAGAAGCTTCAACAGGGTTCGAGAAGGTTCAAAGGTTAGTTAGCTTTCAAATGCTTTGCTTGTGGTAGAGTCGGTAATTATGCTGCCAAATGTTAGGTCCCTATAATACTAGTGATTACCCCATTACTATGGTAGTTGTATCCCTTATTAATATTGTTGTGCCCCTATTGTCCCCATATTTTTATATTGTGCCCCTTAGAATCCCTCTATTGTTATTTTTGTGGCTTTATATTATTATTGTTAGGTCGGCTAGGTTATATTGTGACTCCTTAGACTCCTATATATAGAAAGGAGGTTTTTTCATTTGTATCATCGAAGAATTGTCCATTTATGTAAGGTAAAGGAGGTTACCCCCTCAAAGAGGCTGAATTCTAAGGCGTGGATCTATCTTTTCTATATTTTTCTTGAGCTGGATTCATAACACATAGTTGGGTCTCCTTCCTTGCCCAACTTGTGAAAATGTAACTTGTACCATAGATTGTAACAGTAACAAAAATAGTGACAGTAATACTAGAGTGGCAATGGCAAGAGGTTCTTGTACAGATAATATGTGGACCTTATAATTTGACATATCCAAGAAAAAGGAGGGCTCTAGAGCCAATTGTGTTTTTATGGACCCATTGCAAAGGAAACACTTAGTATCAAGACACTTGGAGTTCAAGTGCATGAACAACACCGCCGAGTATGAAGCACTCATTTTTGTCCTACAGAAAGCCATCAGCCTCAATGTTGTTGTGCTTAAAGTGGTAGAGGATTAAAAGATCGTGGTACATCAAGTACGTAACACCATACACTATGTTCCACCCCATCTTAAGAGTTACCAACAAGAGGTATGGTGACTTATCTCTAAGTTCCAAGCTTTCAATATCCTTTTTGTGCCAGGAATGTGTAATGCAGCTGTAATGCTATGGAAAATGAAATTGTTAGGATGACACTGCTTAGGGATAGATTTTATGTTAAAATTTTGTATAAGCCATCTATCCCTGATAACATCACTAATTTACATGTTTTTTATAATGATCAATAGATACTGCATGGCCAACATTGACGTATTCAAGGATATGATGATAAATGAATACAAGAATGAGTAGTCTTTACATAATCTATCTCGTGACAGTAAAGGAAATCTCATCCCCAAGGGTGTGGTATAACTCGAGAAGCTGTATGACCTATATAACCAATTTCAGGGTCCTGTGAATGCCAAAACCCACAATTCCAAAATGTTGTATGAACAGATCAACTTGGGAACTGACAAAGATCCGAAGTTCATAAATGTCAGTACATGTTGCACACTAGAAGAGTGGAAAGCTTTTGCCCACCTATTCAGACAATACCATGATGTTTTGGTGTGGAGTTACGATGACTTGAAAACATATGACACACGAATAATCTGGCACGTCATTCCAATTAAAGAAGGGGCCAAGCCTTTTCAGTAGAAGCTAAGGTACATCCATCACTTGAGCCTCTCATACATAAATAATTGACTAAGCTGCTAGATGCTTGCATCATTTACAAGGTTCTTCAATCCACATGACTTTCAAACTTAGTCCCTGTTAGAAAGAAGTCTGGGGAGATCTGCCTGGGCATTGATTTTTGAAATCTTAATCGTGCCTCAGACAAAGATAACTACCCAGTTTCGTCTATGGAGCACATATTATAGATAGTATTTGGAGCAGAGATGTTCTCTTTGCTAGACAGTTTCTCAGGATGCTATTAGATTCGAGTAGTAGAGCCTGACAGACTGAAAACAACCTTTTGTACCAAGTGGGGTATGTTCTCTTACCATATAATATTGTTTGGGTTGGTAAACGTAGGTGCTACATTTTAGCACACAATGAACATCGCTTTTTGTGGGCTCATCAAACAAAGCATAGTGGTATACCTTGATGATGTAACAATCTTCTCTAGAAATCAGTCAGACCACCTGTACCATGTCAAGAAAATATTTGAGTGATGTTGGAAGTACAGGATATCCTTGAATCCCAAGAAGAGCATCTTCGTAGTGTCTGATGGTAACCTCCTTGGGCACATAATTTCCAAGATTGTGATCAAGGTACATCTGGACAGAGTCCAGACCATTGCAGAGATTCCTCATCCCGTGAACAAGAAAGCTATGTAGTCCTTCTTGGGGAGGATCAACTTCCTCAGAAATTTCAACTCTAATTATGCGAAGATTGTCAAACCCATTCAAGAGATGACCAAAGAGGACACAATGTACAGTTGGGGAACGAATGAAAAGGAAGTGTTTTCCCAAATTAAGCAAGCCATAACAAATTTGCATGCACTATATAGAATAAACTTCAATAAATATTTCTTGCTCTACACGTTTGTTTCTTACACTTCACTAGCTACTGTGCTCACTCAAAAAGATGAGAAGAAAAATGAATGACCCATGTCTTTCATGAGCATGAGGTTGCAACAACCTGAATTGAATTATCCCATCATGGAAAAACAAGCATATGTTGTATACAAGTCAGTTAAACATTTCAGAACCTACCTCTTAAAAATTCACTACATTGTCTTTATGCCACACACAATAGTCAGATCATTGCTTGTCCAACAAGAGTTGGGTGAGAGGTGGGTGAATTGGATGACTAGACTACAAGAGTATCATCTTGACCTCAAGCTATTTCACACCATAAAGAGTCGTGGTCTTTGAAGATTAGTAGCTGAAGTAGTACATGCGCAAGAGGAAGAAGTATAGCTCACTGACTGGGAGCAAGAAATTGAAATGTATAATTTTGAGCAAGACCCCCCCCACTTCGCACGGAAATTCGTAGTACGCAGATGTGCACCAGTACCTTGAGCATGGAACCATGCCCTCTCACTTATCTATGTGGTAGAAGAGAGCACCCTGACTGAAAGCTTTATCTTACTAGTTGGTGCATGGATTTCTTGACAAAAAGCATCACAACAACATTTTGCTCAGATTCCTGGAGGCACAAGATTCAGAAAAGGTGTTACATGATCTCCATGACGGACCAATCAGGGGTCAACTCACGGGAAGCACAACTATACACAAGGTCATGTGGGTCGGTTTCTACTGACCTACATTATTCAAAGATGTACATGCATATGCCCACAAGTGTCCGGTCTGTTAGAGATGTGCTAACATAAAACGAAGGGCAGCAACCTAGTTGCAGCCTTTTGTAGTGCATGAACCATTCTAACAATGGGGATTAGACATCATTGGGGAGATTTTCCCACATTTGTCAAAGCAACACCTCTAAATCTTAACTGCTATAGATTACTTCACACTCTGGACATATGAAGTTCCACTCAAACAAGTGAATGACTAGGAAGTCATCAACTTCCTAAGACATAACATCATCTCGAGATTTTACATTCCTGTATCACTTGTTTTTCACAATGAAATGTATTTTTCTTCGTTAAATATTTATGAATTTTCATTGCAAAATGGTATTGTGTTAAAGAATTCAACTAACTACTACCCATAGGGAAATGGTCTTGCCAAGTCTACAAAAAAAAATCTTATCCGCATTATAAAAAAGACCATTTACTCTGAATAATCAAACTGTCACTCCGCTCTCGTGAATGCTCTATGGGCTGACTGAGTCATACCCAAACCCTCTCTGAACACCTCCCCCTAATTCCTAGTATATGGAAAATAATTCATCCTCCCACCAAATATCTACTTTCCTACTCTCCAGTTATCTTAAGAATCCCAAGGAAAGCCATGTCTATTGGTTCAGCGTAGGATGGAAACATTACACAATATATAGGAAGAAAGGGCGAAAGAAAAAGAAATTTCACTCTTCACCATAACCGTATGAAGAGATGTCTCAATAAGAAGTCTGTATGGAACATGAGCTTCATTGTGGGTGACTTAGTCTTGAAGTGGGATAAACCCCACGAGGACAAAGGAGAACATAAAGAGCTTTAGTCCCTATGGATTCGCCCATTTACTGTTCACGAGAAACTTGGCCAACACATGTATCATTTGCAATCACTTGATGGGAAGATTGACACTCTCCCTGTCAAAGATCCAGACTTAAGATGTTATTTTCAATGATCTGGGGCCGCGCCCCACACCTTGTACAAACTTCTTTCCTTGGTGTTCTATTATTTTATTTGCTTTTCTACTTTTCTTTATTGTTTTGTTCTTTTCTTCACTCATTTTCTCTCCTTTGTTGTTTAGTTGTTTTTTTTGTAAATATGTGTTATCCTGCACTACGTTCTAGCTTCTAAATGTGCATGTGGTTGAATTTCAAAGAGTCTTGTGACACTGCAATGCTTGGCTACTACTGTGTTCAAATTGTTTGTGCTTATTTGTAACTTTTATTCGATGAAGTCTTGACAGAAAATACGATCCATCTGTGAGGAAAGTTTTGGTCAAACCATGACCATGTGTCCAGTCTGGGAAACCTCATGCATATAATCAATTTCCTGCTTTGTGTGTTCAAGCTTATCCAACTAGTAGAAACAGAGAAGGGTAAAATCTAAATGAGAAAGCTTGAATCAGAGGTATTACATACTTCTATGAAGGAACAACCTCTTCTGCTCTAAATAAGTTAGGATCCCTCTTCCGCCTTGAAAATAAGCAAGTGCCTATGCACAGTCCTCTTTAAAAAAAAAATAACGAAGGCGAAAGAAGATAAGGGATTCCTGCACAGAGAGGTGAAGCAAGCAACTCCGTCGGGGTACTATCTAGGCTCATCGGTAGTGGAGAAATGTTTGTGTTCCTGCATGACTTCATCAAGGTACTGTCCACTATCCAGGCTTGTTGGCAGCAAAGCGACACTATAGATGAAAAATTATACTCTAAAAATCTTAAGCTCGTGAGCCAAATTACCCATCCCGCTTTGAAACATTTTGATTTGGCTAAATTTTTGTGTTGTGTTCAACTAATTCAGTACAAGGTGAATTGTGTCTGTTCGCAAGGTAAGTGAGGAAGCCGAAGTGATCTACATAACGAATCAATACTTCCTGAAAGGCCAAAGCCATGCACTGAAAATTAACCAAAACAGAGAAGTTGGTATTCAACCAATGTGTCGTCAAGTGTTGTAGCGGCTCCAACACCCTCCAAAATTTTGGCTTGCATCCAAATTTTGGAGCCTTCCTTGGTTTTTCCTTTGATGGTTGCAAACACTCGAGCTCACCACATGAGCTCTTGTGAATTCTTGTCACCTTTTTCTTGTTAAACGAGTGGTCGTCTTTCGACATGTTGATTGCTTTGCCATGATTGTGATCTAATTTTGGTGAGTTTGAAGGCCTATCTTTGCGTGTTTGGGTTTTCTTCTCTATGTGAATACCCATCACACTCACACACAAAGTTGTAAGAATTGTCGTGCAACTATCATCACGATCGTCCGAAGGTGTATCACAAGTGTTGCACTTGTCACTCTCAACTCTAAGAAAGTCTCACTGAGGGCATGTTTTGTCTTGTTTTCATGGTGGTCTATGTTGGCTTGTCATCGAGAATGGTAAGTCTATGTTCATGATGTAAGCATGCACAAGTTTGCTTCCTTTCGATACTTATCCATTTTCCTGAAAATCTGCCTGACCTGAAAACCCTCTTCTACTAGACCCCGACTGAGCTACACTGCACAGTATCAACCCTCAATGACCCTGCTCTACTACCTGGAACTGATCAGTGCTTGAGGTTGTCCTCCAAGTCAGTTGTGCTACATAATCATTGAGGTGAGTAGCCTGTCTTCCTCCTAGAATTGCGCAGAAATGGTCTGCTTGTCCAATTGAACTACACATTTCTCAAGCACAGTCATCAAACCTTCTCCTTGCCCGCTTGGTGCCTACACTTTCCTGGGACTTGGGTCTGTACTATTCCCCAAAATTGCACGAACACGCCTAGCTTGTTATCTACTTCCTTGCTCTGCATTGTTCCCCAAAATTATGTAGAGCTACCCAAATGGCCCTTGCTGCCTTGCTCTGTCTTATGTCCAGAAATTGCACATACATGTTTGGCAATTCCCCTATTGACCCTCCTACACTATTCCCAAAGATTGCATAGTCATGTCCAAAAGGTCCCTCTGTATCCCTACTTTGTCTTCCTCTGGAAATTGTACAGAACTGACCAGTAGTCTCTTCGCAGCCCACTCTGTCTTCCCTCTCAAAACTGCGCAGAAGCTTCCTCCCTCTTAGTCCCACCTTGCAGCTAACATTGGTGACTCTCACTATGAAATCCACCCTCCCAGTGATCACTGTGTAGTTTTTCTTGATAGTGCAGGTTGTCCTCCTAGAATGCCTCATTCCACCTTGAGTTGCGCTATCGCAGTGAGTTTTCCTCCCTCCCTGTCACCTAGAACACGAGAACAATGCATCACGCTAGACTAGGAGGTTGTGGATTTGATGTCATCCTGTCATGAGTGAATTGAAGGAACAAGTACACTGGTAGATCATGGCGAGACGACGAATGGAATAAAGAAGGAAGGGCCATGCTAGAAGACTTTCTTGTAGCTAGACAAATGTACCAAGCAATAAGCCAAAGGAACATATGCATTGAAATGTCAAGCAAGACCAAGACCATCGAAGACCCCACAACACTATGCCATGAAAGGGAAAGACAAAGCACACCAAGAGTACATCCATCAATCAGCAGCGCAGTAGCTTGACATGGACACCACAGTTAGCCAGTACATGTGATAGTGTCATCAGTTGTCTTGGCCACATCACCATTAAAATCCATATCTGTTGTAACTGAATGTAATGTAAATTGAAGTCTAATGGATGCATGGAGAAGTAAGAGTCATGTCAGTTGAAAAGTCATGGGAAGTTGAACACTCACGAGGGTAGTCCAAGAGTCACAAGGGTCAAGCATCATGCTTGGCTATATATAGTCATCCCATTGTATGAGAAAAATAATTTTCACCTTGGATCCTCCCACATAGCCTTGAGAGTTTGTAGTCTGTTCTTTGAGGAGCGATGAGTGGCTCGAATGTCCTACTATTGGGACTAGTTATGTATGGTGTACAGATGTGTCTTGGGACTTTTTCTTAATTTAGAAGCCTATTTCAGGCTAGCATGTTTTCACACATGTTTTGTAGATGTTTGTAATACTACTCTTTAAACATTTGTAATGAATGTTTTCTTAACTTGTACTAATATAATTGAACTACTTTGGTTATCTTAGTACTTACATTGTTGAAGTTTTGTTGTATTGCTTATCACTGTTGTTCGTTTGTGTGGACTACTTCGCAGGAAATTTCATAGACCATTCTTGTTTTCTTGTTTATAACGATCGTCCCCCCTTGTGGACTACTCCATTAGATGGTGTACATGTTTTCCCTACACATTGGTTTTAACAACTACCACATCCGTTGTGGACTACTCCGCTGGATGCTGGAGAGAGCGTTGTTTTTTTCACGTGTGTCTCTCCCTAGGTGGTACTACTACCTCTCGCTTAGAGGCTTACTTTTACACTCACCCTTATAGTAAGAGAACCTAGACATAAAGTTACATAACACAATCACTAGGCATACTCGCCTCTCTTTTTGACGATACAAGCATAACACTCTCATGTGATAAACAACAAGAGCTAAGGAAAATCTCTAAGATAATGGCAACCAGGCCATCATACCAGATGGGAATACTACACCAAATGACATGAGGTTTAGTGTGGAATTCATACTAGGGAGATCCCCTAAATGTTGCTGGGTCCAACACCATCAACAATGGTTTTTAACAAAATTGTACAATAATGTACAATAAAAAATCTTTGTTATATTAAACCAAATATGAATAATACAATAGTATATGGCATACAAGAGACAATGATAAACTCGATGTCATATCTCGTCCTTCCAGTCCTTCGCTTATGGACTACTCACTAGTTGTGCCTTAGTCCATCAACACACAACACATCGAGACTCCAGGAGGGCTTCCAACTAACACTGTTTCATGTCACTTCTACTGCATGTAGATAGGCTCATAAATCTACTCTCTAGGTTGGCCAATAACCAAGCTCCAATCTGCCTTCTAATAGCTTCTTTGGTCCATTAAAGAGCTACTAATAAGGTTGCAAAACTTCACCCAATCATGCACGAAGCAATGTCCTTCTTGTATGTTTCTCTAGGGCTACTTTGGTAGCCAACACACTTCCCTCGAATCAGATCAATGGAACCCAATCCAATCACTGTGGAATCTACACCGATGAATACATATGATCCCCAAATCTCACTTGAAAATTGTCTCCCACGGTTTGTACAAACAAATGATCCAAACCTGGTCACTCCACCCAACGTTCCTCCAAAACATTGTTGTGAATTATGTTTAACTTCGCTATTTGCGACAGTCCTAGTTAGGGCATGCCCTGCAACCCTAACTCCATCTAATAGTCAACAAACAAGCCCTTTAAGGGTTGCATACCACCTTGGAAGGCTTCCTCTACACCCATGTTGCCTCCTTAAGGGGCTTGTCACCTCTTGAGACCCTAAACGCAGTCCCAACTGTGTGCTATGGCCTACGACCTAGCACAAAAATCTTGTTGTAGCTTCTGCTTCCATAAAATGTGCTGAAATAGTCATAGAATAACATCGTACTTCCCTACTAAGACTCGACCTATTAGCCTACCCTCTCAGCCCTTGAAACAACAAGATTCTAGCCCAAAACTTATCCTCAAACACTCCACACTTGCCTCGTCTACTTGGCCTCTTGCAATAGACTTTAGACCCTTTCTTTTGTGTTGTCTAAGACCCCTCTCTTACTGCAACTAGGTTGTCCCAATTTCATATCATAACATTGCACACTTGAATGCTCAAACAACATGTCATCAAACTTTATTTATAGCCAATAAAGGGGCTTCAACAAATTAATGAAGAGACACATTTATTGGAGGAATTTTACTTCCAGCTTACATGACTTGAAAACCAATAATTACTTGTTAACTTCGAAAGTTCATTTCTCCACTTCTACAACTCAAAATTTGACGATTCTTAAATCAATGGATTCTCCTTTCAACCTCTATCATCTCATGCTATCACCTATAGAAATGTGTTTCTAGAATTTCCCCAAACACGATAGGGTGCAAAACCCCATCCTTGGGTTCCAATCCCACAAGTTAATCTTGTGGTGATTTTCTCTCTAAACCCTAAAATCTAGGGCTTGGATTACCTCCCAAGCTACACAAATCAACAAATCTCCTTGATGAAAACTTGTGCCACCTCACTATATGAATATGTAGTCTTCATTGGAATGAAGTGATCTACATTGTTGAACCTATAGACCATGACCATAATAGAATCATGTTGTCTACTATCCTCAGAAGACCTATAATGAAATCCATTGAAATGACCTCCCATTTCCATTATGGAATCAGAATAGGTTGTAGTAGACCACTTGGATACTTGAATTTCGCCTTTACCTGCTGAAAATCTAAACATCTAGACACAAACTCTGCCATTTCCTTCTTCAGATTCAGCCAATAGTAGAATTTATTCATTGCCATCAATGTCTTCTGATATCCTAGGTGACCCAAGTATGGTTGACATGAAACTCCATTAAGATAAGATTCTTGAGCTCACTGCAATCTGGCACATAGATCTTGTCCCTGAATCTGACCAAACCATCTACCGTCAGATGATATTCTATATCTTGATCACCTGTACTTATACTTGTACCTGAACATGTGCATAATCTCTATATACATGTCATCTCATTATCCTGCCTGCAAGATCCTATCCTATAACTTTGTCCCATAAGAGCTCATAGCTACTATATGATTTTCATGTACCTGCTTGCTGAGAGAATATGTAGCCTGGTTCTCCTTTAATTTAATGTATTTTATCTCGAAGTCAAACTCACTAAGGGTAGCCAACCATCTATATTTCATGGGATTTATATTCAGCTAGTCAAACAAAAACGTCAACCCACTATGATCACTCATCAATACAAATCTCCTGCCAAGAAGATAATGCATCCACATTTTCAGGGTGTGAATAATAACTGTCATCTCAAGATCATGAGTCATGTAATTCTTCTCATGATTGTTGAACTTCTTGGACTCATAGCACACTACCTGCCCCTCCTACATAAGGAATCCACCAAGACCTCTTTTACATGCATCTATACACACTACAAACTCTTTATCTAGATCTTCAGTCCCATGGACTGGATCATCGGTCAACAACTTCTTCAGCTCCTCAAAAGTAGTTGGACAATATTTTGTCCATTCAAACTTCTTATCTTTCCTCTACAAGGATGTCATAGGGTATGCAATGCATGAGAAATTCCTGATGAATCTCCTGTAGTAACTTGGCGATCCCATGAATGACCTCACCTCATCCACATTCTTGGGATTTTCCCACTCCATGATGGTCCTTATCTTTTCTGGATCTACTACTGTGCCTTCCTTGGAAACAACATGTCCCAAGTAATGCACCTCTCTCTGAAAGAAGTTGCACTTCCTAAGCTTGCGATACAACTAATGCTCTCTTAGTAATATCAACACTGTTGCTAAATCCTTGACATTCTCTTCTTCATTCTTGGAGTATATCAAGATGTCATAAATGAATACAATAACAAACTTTTCCAAGTAAGGATGCACCATCCTATTCATAAAACACATAAATGTAGCTGGGGCATTAGAGAAACCGAATGGAACTACAACAAACTCACAATGCCCATATCTTATCTTGAAGGCAAACTTGTAGATATCCTCTTCCTTGATGCGTGCCTGATGGTATCCTGATCTCAAGTCGATCCTAGAGAACATTGTTTCTCCCTTCAATTGATCAAACAAATCATCAATCCATGGTAATAGGTACCATTTCTTGATTGTTACCTTGTTCCGCTATTTGTAATTAATGTAAAATCTAATAGTACCATCCTTCTTCATTACGAAAAACAATGGTGCACCCCAAGGAGATATACTTGGCTTAATGTATCCCTTGTAAAGAATCTCCTTTACTGATAATTTCAACTCTACTAGCTCTAGAGTGCTCATCCTATAAGGTGCCTTCGTTGTTGGTGCTTCCACTAGAACCAACTCAATAAAGAAATCTACTTCCCTGTGAGAAGGTAACTCTAGAATCTCTACTGGAAACACATCCTGATCTTGTTGCATTACAAGGTACCTCTTTAATATTTCTGCATGCTAAACATCTTTACCGTTATCACTAGATATGTTCACTACAAACATCACACAACCTTTGCTGCAACTACGATTAGCCTGCATAGTGGTAACCATCCTCACTGACATAGGCTTCTTCTTTCCTTGCAAAATTCTCTTTTCCCCTTTATCATCCACACACTCAATGGCCTTGCCGAAGAAATCCACTTTGGTCCTATGAACGTATAGCCAATCCATACCCAAAACCATTCTATATGATCATAATGGAAGTACATTCAAATTTGTAGATGTATGCATACCATTTAACTCAAATGCACAAGCTCTTACCCAATGGTGATCTCTCTACTTTGTATATGTAGCCAACTATACCAACCAAGATTTTGCATGCACTTCTTTTCTCAAACCAGACTTATCCATCAGGTCAAGATTAATATAACTATAATTATATGTAGGATAAATGAAAATAGAAACAACTTGATCACAAAGCTTACCATCCATCTCAATGATAGATGCCTCATGAGCTGCTTTCCTGTTGTCCATAACTGCATAAATCCTAGGAATGTTATGACCAACATATTGAAATGTATGCACCTCCTTATCACTATAGATATGGGGTTTACCACCCTGATAGTGCAAACAATCCCTCTTACGATGATCCTTACTACATATCCAACACTACAATAGTGCTCTACCATTGCCTCTAGTCTACTTCACTCCATGTCCCTTCTCAACTATATTGAACTTCTTGTAAGGGACTACATTTTCTTTCTCACCTGCATCTTGAGGTCTTCCTCTCTTTGGTGGCCATTTTCATTTAACTTTCTCATTTCCTTTCAAGTCATGCTTGGGTTCAACTTTGCGCTTCAACTCCTCATATCAATGATTCATCTTTTGGATGGCATCCTTCAACGATCTAGGCTCGTCAAACTCAATTTGGTCTATGTATGCTAGTGGCAGTCCACTAATGAATCTCTAAACCTTGGCCTTCTCCTCCTTGAGGTAAGGCACATATCTCAATAGCTCCAAGAACCTACTAGTATACTCGTCATTTGTCATGGAACCCATATGTAACTCATAAAACTCCTTAGCTCTCTCATCATAGTAATTTTCGGACAAATACTTCTTCTTGAAGAGCCTCTCAAACTCATTCCAAGTCAGGTCATCCTCCCAAATTCCTTTAATATTATTCACATATTTCTACCCAATATCTGATGTACCTTTGATACTAAACGTGGCTATATTTTCTTTCATGTTGTCTAATTAATCATGCAATTTGAAGAACTTCCTCATACCAAGAAACTATGCCTTTGCATCCTATGATTTATTCATCTCTCCATCGAATGTATGTGGTTTTTCTTTGTTAAACTCATTCGAAAAATATCCCTTGTCCCTCCTCCTATAAGGATGATAGCGATGACTATCAGAATGTTTGTTAGAACCAGAACAAGAATAATTCTTGTGTCTATCACCGCTCCTATCAAGATTATCCAAGGACCTTTCATCTATGAGCGCATCCTCTCCATCCAAACTATACTCACCACGAGACCTGCTACCATGTGCCCCATTAGTTATGTCCTCCTGATTATGCATGATCTAAAGTGGTACCTATTGCTGTGGCTCTGACAAACTCTGAAGTATCACTCCATTTACCTCGACTTGTTTCTCTTATTCTTATATGATTTTGTCATTGTTTGCCTTGCAACTCTTTATTTCTGCCTTTATGCTTCTCATTGTCAATGCCAAATAATAAGAGTGCCCATTACCAAACTACTCTTTAGATCCATAGGGAGATTATCAGGAACTGTAGTCTACCATCTCTTTATTCATCTTGTATATTGTTCCTAAAAGGTATATCATGTCAACTAAACCAAATCATAATGAAACAACATACCTTAGCATAATTCGAGGACGATACCTTGTCTGCAAGATAAAGTAATCAACGTAATACATATATAACATAATAATGACAACATATATACATATAATACATAAGCATATAACCATGTAACCATCATTCTAGCTAGGGTCCAGTCATCAATGCATGACCATATCAACTACACATACTAGGACCTCATGCATGACAACAACAACAACTATATCACTGCACACTTGACCATGTGAATACTAACATTCATAACAATGCATAATCAACCATACACTCATGATGACATACTCCACAACAACACCATCAGCTTCCCATGGCGACCTCACTGAAACTATAACCCATACCATACAAATGCAATAAGCACATGGTCTTACAACACAAGGCACACATATGTAATCAACGTGAATGCATGACCAACACACAACCCATCCAGTCTGAAGGGTGAACCATGCTCTGATACCAATATATAAGACCCTCCTCCCACATCTACCCAAGTAATCGGCCAACCGAGATAAACATGTGACTAGAAGTTACTATGATATGATTTGACTTCCTAAGTCACCTTAAGGAAGTGGAAACGAGATAAACACACCATACAAACCTTCCACATCAGTAACAGGACTCCCAGGAACCATTCCAACCACTTAGGTAACCAACCCCTAGGTCCCACGGAGTTTTTAGACGATTAAACCCATGAATGCTCCCTTGATATGAACAAGGATGCCTCTAGAAGGCTACAGATGCTCCCACAACATGGGTATGCATGCGTCTAGGGACTTTTCTGCCCAATGTTGTGCCTGTGTCTCCATGATTTTAGCCACTATTTCAGGTCCATAACCCAGGTCACTAACTAGAACTCAATGACACTTTCAGAACCCATAATTTACATAATGACAATACTTACAGATAAAATCTTATTCCAATACTAGGTCTGACCATTCCCAATCAGGACTGACATTCTGTCAAACACTTCACATCAATTCAATATAGAGGAAATGAATACAAGACAAAGCATAAATGACTAATAATGAATGTGAGACTTGACAAGAAGGATCACCACCCTCTTCCCTTAACTACTTTGACATCAATTAGGTCTTGCATCCATTATCCTTTTAGTTACAAGTAAATACATGAAATAACCATGACAATAACTAGGCATATAACCCAACTTATAATCAACATCAAACCGTGAAAATAAAAATGAGATAACAGCCATTAGAGCCACATATTAACAACTAAAAAGAAAGAGGACTTAGCTTTTATTAAACATAGGCAAAGGCGACCAAGTTTGGTACTTCCACGTACCACCCGACCATAGACATGGCTGAAGTAAGTATTTCTTTCAGCCAATCACCCCCGTGAAATATTCCAAATATGAATGTGGGATCTCATGGATAAACCAATCCAAAAACAACCAAGGGAATTGAGAGGTTAAACCACCTCCACCCTCACCAAATCGTGATCTCACCAAAATTGACACCCAGATCATTATACCCAAACTGAGCTTGGAATGCCTCCAGACCCCATCACTATCCTTGAGGAATTTTCCATCTCCTTGTCGCTCAGGCTTTACCACAATACACACCGGATCACTAGGCGCTTATACGAAACACCAGTCTCTGAGGCTTTGGCGCAATCCACATCAGATCGCTAGGCCCTAAACCAAGACTCCACCCTCAGGATTTACCATGTATCCTATCAAAACTAGTTAACGGATTCCTAGGCCTTGGGATTTTCCTAAGACCACCTCCACCCCGGATTCCAAAACCATCCGAAAATTAAAAAGCTCAAAACCGAGAAAACAATCCCATCATACCATGGCTATCTGGAAAAAGGCAAGGACGAAAAACAATGTCATAACCCAGCAAAACCATTCGACTGACTGGAAGAGAACCATATACCAACATGCAAAGCCATGCATGTTAAAACCATCTAGGAAATCACAAATGAAATATGTTACCTACAAGTATTCTTTTTGAAGCTACTTGATCCTGCTCTTACTTGCTTGATATTTTCTTTCCTTCCTTTCCTTTTCCCTCCTTTGCTTGTCTTTCCTTTCCTTGCCCCAAAGCTAGAATGCTCGAAGAAAACTCTAAGTGTCCAAGACTCTAGGCCATATTTTAATATGGAAAGTTATTTAGTTCCTATAAGAAAAATTTTATAATTAAAAAATTCCGTTCTTTCAGTTTGTTGTCCACCATATTTTACGATAATGTAAAAAGTCGTTCATTCCTCGTTCGCATCTCCAGGGAACAAAATGTATGTAGTGTATTATAAATTAAAGTTCATGGGTTCTTAAAATATAAATTTTAAATATAAAAATTTTAACAATTATAAATCTTAATTATTTATTTTATTTGTGTTTAAAAGAAATTAAAATTCTTATAAAAAAAAATCATATATACAAAGTTAACACCAATGTAATTTTATGGGAAAACAAAATTTGAAAATATTTCTTATTAACTTTGATAGGAGCGCCACATCCATCTTATGTAATTTCCTCAATTAAATTAATTTTTCTAAGATGAATTTCTGTGTTTGCAATTAGGTGTTGGGAAATATTTTGGCATGTAAACTTTGGAAAAGTGGGTGGAGGGAGTCCCCATTTAATTTTTGAAGATTTGGAGGCCACCAACATTAGAGAAAATAAAAGATTAAATTGGTAGTGGAATATGGGGCCCACATAAACTACCTATTTGGAGAAGAAGGAATTCTAATTCCTTGAAGAAAATTGAATTGGTTGATGTACCCACAAGGAATGCATGGCCACCAATTATAAAAGGAAGGAATGAGAGGGCAATAGGGTTTTTTTTTCTATTTGAAAATCGAATTTGACTTAGTTGTTCAGCTGAGCCAATATTGTGTTGTTTAGCACATGAGTTTCCCAAGGAGAGAAGCTCAACCTTTCTTGGGTGGACTTTGAGTGCCACCTGTTGTAGCATCCATTATTATTTAAGTTTTATATTTAGTTTTATCAAAATATGAAAGAAAAATCAAATATTATGTTATAACGGAAATAAAAAGAAATGCAAAGATTTGAAAGAAATGGTTGATTTTATATTATTAATGGCTTTGAAAGTGATAAAGCCACGAGAAGATATGGGTCGTTTGATCAACAGGCCACAGATTCGACGACAATCACATAGTTAACTAGAATGGGGTTTATTTTGGAGATCGGACTCGATGGTGTATCAAATATGGTTTAATTCGCTGAAGTCAAGGCCAAATATCGGGTCGGAATGTCGATTCGGAAGGTAATCAGGTTCTATCTTTTAAATCAAACCCGATAAATTATTAACTCACAGTTTTTATTTCCTATCAGGTTCGTATGACGCCGATGGATATCGGGTCAGCAGGTAATCGGGTTCTATCTTTAAAATCAGACCTAATAAATCATTAACCGGCAATTTTATCTCCTATCGGGTCCATATGGGAGTCAAAGGGGTGTTGAAAAGGCAGACACGATAGGTTTATGAACCAAAGTTTTAATTTTTTGAGTTTCGTAATAACTAATCCATTGTGTAAAGGTCATGCAAGTTCAAGAGGCGCAATCAAGCGATAGCTTGATAAGTATGTTGAGGTGTGCTATGGGGAAGCAATGAGTAGGAAGGTTAATTAAAGCTCAACCCCCGCAGTTGACCGTGATGTTAGTATGGTTGACTGAAATACGTGGCTAGAAATTACTACGGGAATTCAACCTCGTTGAAGCTCCCGTACATTCTTTACCCCCGCAGTGAGCTCCCAAAGCTTCCCCCCCCCACGTCACTCATTCCACATCTTCCACTGCTTTCATCTGTTAATTGCCCATGTCACTCACCATACCCCACCACTTCATCCACTACCCCATTAATGGATGATAGAGCAACACAAAGATGCATTAGCAGAACCACAAGCTCAAGCTACAGATTTAAACAACGAACAACCATCACTTTCTAATTTCTATTACTTCCTGTTATTTTATTTTCTTGAGAATGAGGTGTATTCTACCATCTGTGTAACATTCTATAATAATTTTTACTTCAAAGTAGTTAGAGGATAGTTAGCTAGTTTGACAGTTTTGGTGATTATCAACTCTCTCATAATATATAAAAAGAAGATGTTTACAGAGAAGGGGTTCGAATTTTGGAGAACCTAGAGACTAGGCCACTATATTCCTGATACAATTGTTGATTAATGAAAGAATCAAAAGTTTTCCACACATTGTTGGGTGAGATTTTGTGACTTCTCTGTTATGTGTCATTAAATGTTTTCTTATTTTAAGCATGGTAATGAAGCTACATGTCTTTATTTGCTTATGTAAATGAAGTTAAAATCCCTTAAAAGAGTGCTCCTATACTTGACAAGAAGAGAAAATTTCCTCTGGTTGTTCAATGAGGAGTAAAATTTTTTGGTTGTTTTGGATAAAAGCAATAATGCTGGCTCCTAGAATACCCCTTACAATATCAGACACCTCATAACAGAAAGTTCAAGCCTTGTCAGATCCTGAAAGGCTAGTTTCTAAGAAGGTTAGAAGGTCTAAAACCCCACTTACACCGATTCATACATTGTATGCATCAGGAAACATGATCTAGGTGGATAATGGTGGCCACCTGCCAATTCCACTTGGACCCCCACCATTGCTTCTTTCAATTTTTTAGTTTCCTTAATTGTAGCACAGTTTACTATTTTTAGTAGTTTTGAGGCCCTAAATGATGTTTTTTGGGAAAACTATGCCAAAGATTTTTTGTCAAAAATTGTCTTTTTTGTCATAGTCCTCGGAGAGATCTTTCCAATGGGTTATCATGCACGTCAAACAGAGATAATACGGCCAAGTTGCAACCCCGGGAAGTTGGTTGTCCAACTGACCCCAACAGGGCCCATAACCTCTTGGTGTTACATCTCCTCAGGTTAGGATTTTGGTTGTTTAGGGTTTGCTCATATTGTTCAATAATAAAAAAATCCCTTGAGCCTCATTGTAAGGCAGTTCAAAGGCATGTAGACGCCACATCTCTTCTCAGAGATAAGCTACCATCGCCATAGTTGGTTTATTTCCATTTCTGTTTGTAAGCATATTTCAGTATTTTACATTAATGAAATGAAGTATTATTTCCACTGCATCTATGTGTTTATGGTTATCTCTATAATTTGTTGTGTTCCTATTTAAATCTGGATCAGTGGTATCAGAGCAGTATGCTTTTCTTCTTTGTTTTTCTTTGCATGTCCCCAATGAGGTCGGGATATAAGGAGTTAGGGCTTGAACTGGTTGAACCTTTGCAAGACCAGCCTCACAAATCCCGATGGCCTCCCATGGCAGATGAAAATAAAGATGAGGGGACATGAGATCCTATCAAAGTCTTGCTCGAAGAAGCCCTCGAGCGACAAAGGAACATGATGATGGCCAACTTTTCCTAGATCCTTCAGCGGCTACCTAGGGGCGACACATTAGCGTCCAACAACTACTCTGGAAACGCCACACCATTTAAGGTACAAGTTAATTTTGAAATCCCCATATTTTGAGGGTCAAATAGACACAGATGCCATCGATAAATGGTTAAATCTGCTAGAGGTTTATTTTTCTGTTCATGATTTTTCCAGTCGGGAAAAGATTATTTTTGTTCTTCTCAAAGCAGCCCCCCACGTCAAGGACTAGTGGGAAACCTACTGCAAGCAGAAGGATGAAAGTACAAGCTCACTATTTTCAGCCGCACCACTTGGAATTCATTCTAGGATGCCATCAAGGAGCAGTACTACTCTATTGGAAGCTATGAGGATCAATACATAAAGTGGACCACGCTGCGACAGGGAAGGGACCAAGACATGCTAGAGTTTACCAATATTTTCCATACTCTTTGCACAAAGTTGGGTATCAAGGATTCAGAGCATCATTTGGTACTCAAATACCACAGTTTCCTGCACAAGTACATCCAGGAAGAAATAGAATTCCTGAACATCTCCTCACTCGGCACGACATACTGATATGTCGTTGAGGTCAAGAAAATGTTTAGACAGAAGAAGCCAGACTTTGGATCTGTGAATCTGAAGCAAACGAAAGGTGCACCCAAACCGCAGAACAAAGGACAAAGCCAAGGCGGGGTGGGCCAAGACAACCCTCCAAAGCTGCAAGAAAAGAACAATGCCACGAAGCCGAAAAAGGACACGGGAAAGTGGTGTGAGTTCCATAAGAGCTCCACTCACAACACAAGTGAGTGTCAAGCTAAGCAGTCACTAGTGGCCAAGCTAAAGGTTTCAGAATCAAATGCATGTTTTGACTCTGAGTCAGAACCTGACAAGGGGAATTACAAAGGGAAGCATATTATAAATGTGGAGCCCAACGCCACTATTTCCAGCATGAAGATCTAGAAGGAGGAATCCGAAGATCCAAAGGAGGAGGAGCATCTCTTCCACTCCCAAATGTGGGTAAAGGGATCCCTGCTACAGTTCATTGTCAACAGCAGGAGCCAAAAGAACCTCATTTCAGCAGAGGTCATGAAGCGGCTGGGCTTACTGACCATAGCACATCCATAATCGTACACCATCGGGTGGCTTCACCATGGACATGCTCTTTGTGTTAGCTAGCAATGTCACCTTCCATACAACATCAAGCCCTTCATGGATGAGGTATTGTGTGACATTGCTCCCCTTGAAGTTTGTGATGTATTATTAGGACAACCATACTTATGGAAGCAACATGCTATGTATGAATCAAGTCCCCGTGCTATTATTGTTACTTTGGGAAATAAGTTGTATAGGATACTGAAGGTAGCACAACCTACCACCATCTCTTTGGTTACTGCAAAACAATGCAGTGAGCTCATTTCCAAAACTGGGAATTTTTTTTCCCGATGATACACCCTCAATGAAAGAAGAAGACGGTGGCCATGACCTCCAAACAGGGCCCCTCCACACGACAACTACAGATGGACAAGGTCGTGGAGGAGTATGAGGACATCTTCACCTCCCTTGCAGGGATTCCTCTGCACTGTCAGGTCATGCACTACATCGATCTTATCCTAGGTGCACCGCTGCCCAATGGACCAATCTATCGGTGCTCTGTTCTAGAGAATGATGAAATCAAGAGGCAGATTCAAGAGCTGCTACAGAAAGGTCACATTTGTCTGAGTTCGTGGGAGCCCAATCATGCTGGTATAAAAGAAGGATGGGACTTGGAGACTCTGTATTAACTATCGTGCGCTGAACAAGATCACTATCCGTAATAGGTTCCCGATCCCATGGATTGATGACCTCCTAGACCAACTGAAGGGGGCAAGATATTTCAGCAAGATCGATTTGAATTTAGGATATCACCAGGTACCAATCAAACCCTCCGATGTGTGGAAGACTACCTTCAAAGCCAAGGCGGGCCTTTTCGAATGGTTGGTTATGCCTTTCGGATTGACGAATGCTTTTGCAATCTTCATGAGGCTAATGGATGACATCTTGTGGCCATTCACCAGCTCATTTGTAGTGGTATACTTGGATGACATCGTGATCTTCAGCTAGAGTTGGGAAGAGCACCTCCACCACATCTGACAGGTTCTCTAAACACTGCGGCAACACAAGTTATGTGCCAATTTTGAGAAATGCACTTTTGGCATGACCCAGGTTTAGTATCTAGGATAAATTATTGATGAATAGGGGGTGCATGTGGATCCAGCCAAGATCCAAGTCATTCGGGATTGGCCATCTCCAACCACTCTGATAGAGCTTCGCAGCTTTCTGGGTCTTACAAACTTCTAGCGCAAGTTCATGTTGGGATTTTCTCATATCACTTGGCCCCTAAGTCAAGTCACCAAGGGACGAGCGAAAGCAAAATTCTTTTGGTCTGAATCTCAACAAAAGACATTGAAAGAGTTGAAAGATCACCTCTGCTCGGCACCATTGCTCGCATTACCAGACTTGCAACAACCATTTGAGGTCGAGACATATGCCTCTGACTATGCTATTGGGGCAGTCCTTACTCAACACGATCATCTAGTAGCATATCACAATGAGACTCTTTCATATACAGTTCGGAAGTATCCCATTTATGACAAAGATATGTATTCAATTGTGCAGGCCTACCGACAATGGAAGAATTACATTTTGGGGAAGGAAACGGTCATCCACACAGACCACTGACCCCTATAGTTCATACAGACCCAAGGGAAATTGCAGAATGGCCGCCATCAGAAGTGGTCCACATACCTGCAACAGTTCCATTTGAATATCAAGTATAAGAAGGGCAGCACCAATAATGTTTCAGATTGCCTCAGTCGACCACCGATCATAGTGTTAACCACTGTGCTCAACTCTTGTGGGCACGAGACTTCTGATTGGCCACTTCTCTACAAAAGTGACCCAGAATTTAGCCATACATACCAGACACTCTTGGAGGGTCAGCATGTTCCAGCTTTTCACCTCCAGGATGCCTTGTTATGCCACCCGGGTCATCTTTGTGTTCCTTCAAGTGAGCGTGCCAAGATGATTTGGGGAGCACATTACAGTCAGGCTGTTGGGCATTTCGGGGTCGAGAAAACGGTAGCAGTGCTGCAAAAGTATTTCTATTGGCTGAATCTTCGACAGGATGTTGGGAAGTACATCGGATCATGCACTGCCTGTGCCATTGCCAAACTGACCATCAAGAAGCAAGGCCTCTATACACTGTTGCCTACCCCTAGTTGGCCTTGGGAATCCATCTCCATGGATTACATGTCAGGCCATCCTTCTACTAAGCAGACTATGTTTTTGTGGTTGTCGATAGGTTCTTGAAGATGGCCATTATGACAGCCTGCAAGAAGAATATCACAACAGAAGCCACTGTTAAACTCTTCTTTGAATGAGTGTGGGTACACTTTGTGATCCCACAGTCTATCATCTCAGATCAGGACAATAGGTTCCTCAGTACATCTTGGTCCAGTCTCTGGTCGATGCTGGACACCAAACTCACTACGTCCACAACCTTCCATCCTCAAATTGATGGCAAGACAAAGGTTGTCAACAGGACGATCGTACACATTCTGTTCATGTACAGCTTGAAGCATCCACGCACATGGGACGAGAGCCTCCCTGATGTTCAGCAAAGCTACAACTGGGCTCTCCACAACTCGACTGGCCACAAAAACTTTCAGGTGGGCTTGGGATTCCAGCCACTATGTCCCATTGATGTGGCCATGCCATTTGCAGCTACTCATGCAGATTCGGCTCATGTCCAATCCAAAACAAATAAGGCAAACAAATTCATTGATCACATCCAACATATTTTCCAGCTGGTCCATGAAATTCTAGAGAAATTAAATGCCAAGTACAAGTAGCGACATGATCAACATCGGGTGCCACACAAGTTTCAGGTGGGTGCCAAAGTCTGGTTGCATTTGCAAAAGGAACGCCTTACCGGAGCCTATCGGAAACTTAGACCACTCCGATATGGTCCTTACACCATTACCAATGTTGTGGGAGATAATGCATTTGAGCTCAGCATTCCCCCATTCCTTGGCCTGCACCTAGTGTTCAATGTGGACCGCCTTCGGCTATACTTTCCACCATTACTAGACACATCCGACATTGCAGAACAGCTCACACGCATAGAGTTAAATCCAGATTGCATGGAACAAGCTACAATTGATCGGATCATGGACACATAGATCAAGCACACTTGCAAGAAGAATATCTAACTGTATCAAGTTATCAAAGCATGCCAACTCCTTCACCAGGGCAAGTGGCTCACCACGGATCAAGCTCAGTAGAAGTTTTCTCATCTCATGGAGGAACTCAACGCAATGGGGACCACTGCTTCCTAAGGGGGGAGGAATGATCCAGGTGGATAATGGTGGCCACCCGCCAATTCCACTTGGACCCTCACCATTGCTTCTTTTAGTTTTTTAGTTTCCTTAATTGTAGCACAGTTTACTATTTTTAGCAGTTTTTCGGGTCCTAAACTTCCGGATCCGTTTTGAGGCCCTAAACGACGTTTTTGGGAAAACTACAGCCAGCAAATTTTTTCTAAAATCATTTTTTCTATCGTAGTCATCGGAGAGATATTTCTAATGGGTTATCATGCACGTCAAATGAAGATAATATGACCAAGTCACGACCCCGAGAAGTTGGCTATCCAACTAACCCCAACGGGACCCATAAACTCTTTGTGTTACATCTGCTCGGGTTAGGGTTTTGGTTGTTTAGGGTTTGCTCTTATTGTTAAATAATAAAAAAGGCCCTTGAGCCTCATTGTAAGGTAGTTCAGAGGCATGTAGTCGCCACATCTCTTCTCAGAGATAAGCTACCATCGCCCTAGCTGGTTTATTTCCATTTCTGTTTGTAAGCATATTTCAGTATTTTAAATTAATGAAATGAAGTGTTATTTCCGCTGCATCTCTATGTTTATGGTTATCTCTATAATTTGTTGCATTCCTGTTTAAATCTGGATCACAACAATTCATCACATCTCTCACCCAAACATTCATATGATCAAGAGTCACCTTCTACATCCAATTCATTCCAAGAACCGAACTGTGAGGAGCAGTGTTTAGAGTCTGTTACTTTTCCATTATCTGCTATAATTATTCAACCTGAACCTATAACTACATTACCACCTCAGCACACTCCATTTACCCCTCAGTCAGGTTTCACATCTGTTGGTAATCAAGGTTCAATAAATTTGGGAGAAAACATGGCAGTGACTGCATTCTTGATGAATAGGTATGCACCTCTTCAATTTCCGCAACCGTTGAATCAAATTCCATAAGAATACTGGTGGGCTCCAGTATTGCAACAATAATGTTGCAACTCCTGGGACTCCCTTCTTTACTTTTATCAACCCGGTAGTTCGTAACAAACTTGGAAACGACGGTGTTGTATGCACAAGTACTAGCTCTTGCCGCAAATGTCACTTAGTCAGCTGGCACAAGTCCGCTAGGGGCTTAAGCCAACTTCTATGAGCTCTGAGAAGAAGCTTTTGAACTGATGGATGGAAGCTAACTTGAAGGAAGCTAATCTACTTGCAGAAAGAAACTGAAAAGCTGAAAGAAAACACAAACCCTAGCAAACCCTAATTTTACCAGCTAGCCCTCCTAATGCAAGAAAGAGGATGCAAGCTACTGGGAGAGATGCCATTGACATATAGGAAGGTAAAATGCATGTATCTAAGCTACTTCTACAGTAGCATCTGAAACAAACATCTTTTTGTATTTTTTGAATAAGTTGTCAGAATTATCATGCATGTGATTTAACTATTTTTTACTATGCATAGGTGGATTGGCGAGAGGAAATTCTTGGAGGAGGTCGAGAAGGTTCGGAGAGGGCCTAAAGGGTCCCCAACACCCTTCTCGAGAGTTACATAGAGTTTGGTGATCAGGAAACCGCTTCCGTGAGCTTCTACAGGAAGTCTGCAGGGGTTCTACAGGATGTTCTGGAATTTCTACAGGATGTCTGTAATTTTCTATAGGATGTTCAGAAATGGGACTTTGGACGATGGATGGAGGAAGAAAGATGGAGTGTATGGAGGTGATATAAGGGTGTGAGGAGGTCCATGACTTGGGAAATGGAGCTGAGGAGTGGTGAGGATGGTTGGATTTGTTCAAGGAGAGGTAGAGCAATGTTGCACAAAAATATGGGAATTTAGGGCAAAGTGAGAAAATGGTGAACATGAGTCAAGAATCTAGGTTGGAGGATGGAGCAGGTAGGATTGGTGGAGTACAGGTAGATGGAGAGGTACTACAGGCGCTCTGCAAGTCATTTCTCAACTGGACAAACAAACACTTGGAAAACCAATGACCTAGTTACTTCACTCTAATCTGACCTAAGTAACAGCAAAGGAAATGAACAAAAGTTTATTTGCAATGAAATACGTGAAATAGCTATGTGAACCAGGCAATCAGGAACCTGAGCACATAACCACAACTGGTTTTGATCTCTGCAAATTAAAATCTAACACTAATGATTGCATGGTGAAGCAAAGATAGTGTTTTTGTTGGCAGCAATGTCACCTTTGTCCTAGCTCATGATCCCGCTGAGGGAGAGGTGAGATCAGAGGTGCTTGATGGCCTTTTTCTTAAGATCTTCCCTGTTATTAATCTCTCAACTAAATCTAAACATGAAAATCCTATCTAATCATCAACCATGACCTATGTAACCAGCAATATGTTAATCTACTTAACATAAATTATTTTGCAACGACATAAAAAGAAAATAACGATACACAAAGGAAGCCTTGGCGATTGGGTTGGGCCCAACCCCAAGAGATGCAGGCTCCTAAAGAAACTCAGAAATGATGCCAAATAAAGCTTCTTTTCATTACTCAAAAATAACCATGTTCCTAAGAAAGTTATACAACAGTAGCTACAAAATGAGCTGAGAAAATAGCAGCACTATAGTGCAGAAATACAATAGTCCAAAAAGTAACCTACAAAGGCTGAAAGCCTTCCTATTTATGCACTACGAGGGGCTTTATAATCCCTCCTTAATTCAAGGGGCTCGGCTATTCAAACTACTAGTAAACAGTCACTTTTCACCGAGCTACTCGACTGCCTTTAGGATTCGTTTTGGTGGCCTGTTGAGCTCCGAATTGAGGGTAGAGATTTCGAGGAAGGGCCATTTAATGCAAGGGACATCCTTCCTACGAATCCTCACCCTTGATCCTTCATGCTTGGCTATCATGTGGCTCATAATTGCTTGGCTTTGTTCCAAAATGTGTCCATAAAACCTGAAATAACCACGTATTAGCCTTCTTGGTAAAGCGACCACCCTCATTCATTCAACTAACATAAACATACTAAAAAAACATGCATAAACTATGAAAAATGGTGGATTGATCAAGAACAATTAGGCAAAATGAGCCCAATAAGTTACCCAATTTGGGGCTCATCAAATACCTCAAGATTCTTCCTCGTTTTACAGGGGAAGATGAAAAAACAACAGAGAATCATGTATTAATATTTTGTAATTTTGCAGAAAACCTAAATGTTCAACATTTGGATGTTGTTCTAAGACTTTTTGTTCAATCCTTAGATGGAGAAGCAAGAAAATGGTTTAAAGGGCTTCCTAATAACTCTATTCCTTCTTGGGAAGAGATGGAACACCTATTCACCAAGAGATGGGGAGAAAAAAGAGACCATGGGTATTCACTCACAGAGTTTAATGCTATAAAGAAGAAATCTGATGAAACTCTAGTTGAATTTGTCAGAAGATTTAATAAATTGTACAATAGTCTTCCAGTGGAGATTAAGCCCCCTCTTGCTCGTGCAAAAATAACTTTTGCAAGGGCTTTTGAGTCAAATTTTGGATTCACATTAAGGGAAAGAATATCCCCAACCCTTGATCAGATCCAAACAGATGCATAAGAGATAGAATCAAAACTAGTGGCTACAAGCAAAGCACCAGAGACATAGTCTATTCAAGACAAGGGAAAGGCAAAGATAGAATCCTCTCAATGTCAAACATTAGAGGATATGAGTAATGTAATTAAAACTCTGTCAAATAAATTTATTAAGTTAGAGTTGGAAAATAAGAATTTTTAGAGCCAAACACAACATAATAAGAAATTTAATCCCCAATACAGAAGACAACCTTTACAAATCTTGCAAAAGGAAAGAAAAGAACAAGATCAGATTCAAGCACCATTGTATATAGAGGCAGATCCTGGTGAAGTAAATGAGCACCCCATAGACCATGAAGATCAAATTTCTATGTTGTATGCAATAGATGAAGATGAACTTGGTGTTGAAGGAGAAGACTATGAATATGCCGAAACAGATTACATTTATGATGAAAATAAAATTGATGAGTATTGGAAGCAATTCTTTGATTTTATGCGGGCAGAATTACATAATAAATATGATTAAAGCTCAAGGAAAAGATCAAGAATTCAAGAAAATGAAAGTGATCAGTAAGTTCCAACTTCCTCATCAAAGGGGACTCCACAAGAATCTCAACCTGCAAAACAAGTAAATAAAGGAAAGCAACAACATAATGCAAATGGCAAGACACAAATACTTTAAGGTGAGTCTTCTCAAGACCAAAGTGGAAAAGTTCCTTTGGAGAAACTTGTTTCCATTCCCCAAGTAATCGGTCATGAAGAAAGGTGAAGATGAAAATGAAAAGAATGCTAAACAGTGTCATTTGTTTAATCTCACTAAAGAGTTGGAAAAAGTTAGAATTCAAGTTCCCCTTACAAAATTAGAAAAAACACCAGCTTATCAAAGGGAAATTCCTGAGTTTATTAATTTAAAAGAGAATGTGAATATAAATGACACTGTAAATCTGTAGGATGACAAACCCGTAGTGGTTTTTGGTCCACGTGTGGAGGAAGTATATCCTTCAACACCTCCTTTTTATATTCCTTATTGATCCATGATTTCCTCCTACATAATTGTATGTTTGATTCAGGAGCTTCACACAACCTTATGCCATTGTCAGTGATGAAGCAACTGAATCTACAAGTTACCACACCCTATAGAGACCTATACTCTTTTGATTCAAACAAGGTCAAGTGTCTGGGGGTTATTAAGGATCTGGTAGTGTCACTAGCCCAGATCCTAGCTAGAAGCTTGGTCATGGATGTAGTACTAGCAGATATCCCTGCTAGGTTTGGAATGCTACTATCTAGGTCATGGGGGGCCAAATTGGGTGGTGTTCTGAAACTAGATTTTACATATGCTGTTATACCAACTTTTGGTGGAGAAGAAAGAAGATTGTACAGAGAAACTAGATTTGTAAAAACAACTACAAAAAATGGAGCAAGTAATTCACTTGTATATATCCAGGAGAAAGATGACTTTGCTTGCTTCATGCTACATGATAATGCAAAATTGGATGAAGATAATCAGAAGAAACTTACTTTAGCTAATGTAATTACAGAGCTGCAAACTGAAGGGGTGTGGAAATGCTTCTTTGATGGAGCCTATTTTAGGGAGGGAACAAGTGTTGGTTTCCTTCTAATTGCACTTGGAGGTAAAATGTTCCCTTTCTCTTTTAAATTGGAGTTTAAAGCAACAAACAATGTGGCAGAATATGAGTCCTTGATTATTTCTCTGCAAACAACTAAAAATATGGGAATTAAGTCAATATCTGCTTTTGGATGTTTGGAGCTGATTATAAAACAAATAAAAAATCACTGTCAAACAAAACACCCTAGGCTTAGGGCATACAGAAATGAAGTATGGGATTTGGTTGAGAATTTTTTTGAAGATTTTAACATTCAATTTATTCCAAGGGATGGGAACAGATTAGCAGATTCATTGGTTTTGGCTGCTAGTACTTTTAGGCCTCCCATTAATCCAAAACTAAGATATGAGGTAGAAATTAGGCACAAACCTTATGTTCCTGATAATGTTAAATATTCGAAAGTTTTTGAAGATGATCAACAGATTAAAGAATTTTTTACTATGGTTGAAGAGTTTTAGGGCACAGAAATTGATCAGGATGAAGATGAAACAACATAAGTTACAGAAGTTAGTGGTTTTAAAAATTTCATAGCAAATTAAAAAGGTTTTCAATTGAAAGATAATATTTTGCCAAAGGGACTTGTCCCTCTTGAAAGGCTTTTTAGTCCCAATGATGTGGCTGTCAACTCAGGAAAAATTTCACAGGATGAACACATTCAAGATCATAATATTGGAACTCAGGAGGAGCCCAGGCTAGTCAAATTATTCAATGGACTTTCACCTAATTAACGGGAGAGATATATTAAAATTTTCAAGGACTATGTTGATGTCTTTTCTTGGTCCTATAAGGATCTCAAAGCATACGATGTAAATATTATTCAGCACAAGATCCCCCTAAGAGAGGGAATTAAACCCTTTAAACAAAAGCTTAGATATATAAATCCTCTGCTTCTACCATCAATTGAAAAAGATGTCAAAAAGTTTCTTGATGTCAAAATAATAGTTCCACTAAGGTACTTTATGTGGGTGTCTAATTTAGTGCCTATAAGAAAGAAAAATGGAGAGATAAGGTTATGTGTGGACTTCAGAAATCTCAACAGGGCTTCCTTGAAAGACAACTATCCATTGCCTAAAATGGATCATGTGCTACAGAAGGTAACATGATCTTTTATAATGTCAATGCTGGATGGGTTCTCTGGGTATACCGGGTGGTTGTGGATACAGAAGATCATAAGAAGATGACATTCACAACTCCCTGGGGAACTTTTATATTTTCTAGAATGCCTTTTGGATTGATGAATGCAGGTGCTACATCTCAGATGGCTATGGACATTGCTTTTGTGGGAGATAAGTTTGTAGTAATATATTTGGATGATATTTCTGTTTTCTCAAAGTTTGATGAAGAACATCTGGACCATCTAAAAAGGACTTTTGAAAAATGTAGAAGATTTGGGCTTTCCTTAAATCCCAAGAAATCCATTTTTGCTCCGGAAGAGGGCAAATTGTTGGGGCACATTGTTTCTAGAGATGGAGTGAAGATAGATCCAACAAGAGTACAAGCTGTGAAAAAAATACCATTGTCTAGGAGTAAAAAGGATGTTCAAAAGTTTCTGGGAAAAATAAACTCCTTAAGGAGATTTGTGTCCAACTATGTAGAAATTGTAAAAGAGATTACTAATATGCTGAAGAAGGAGAATGAAGTGCATTGGACTAGGGAAGCCAGAGAATCATTTTCCAAGATTAAAGAAGCATTGCAGGAAGCTCTAGTCTTAATCAACCCTGATTATCAAAAGCCTTTTCAAGTTTTTTTCATTCGCATCATTGAATTCAATAGTTGTTGTCTTGCTGCAGAAGAATGATGAAGAGAAGGAGCAACCTATTGCATTCTTTAGCAAGATTCTCAGGGATGCTGAGCTAAGGTATATTCTTGAAAAGCAGGTGTATGCTTTGGTAAAAGCCCTAAAAGCCTTTAGAACTTATGTGTTGCGGTCACATATCATTTCTTATGTGCCAAATGCTGCAGTAAAAGATGTATTAGTACAGGGTAATGTAGAAGGCAAAAGAGGAAAATGGATAGCCAAGGTCCAAGAGTATGAATTAAATATAAAACCCACAAATTTGTTGAAACGAAAGGATTGGAAAAAATGTTGACAGAATCGAACTTTCAGGCATTGGGAATCAACTTGCTGACACTTGTGGATGAAGGAACAACTAAAAAAGTGAAGAAAAGCTAGATCCAGGTATGAAGATAAGGTATAAATTTTTATGTTCAGAATGGTACAAACATATAGTTCATTATTTGCGTTTTCTCTCCTGTCCCCAATGCTTGGATAGAACAAAGTATAGAGCATTAAAGATCAAATCACAACCATATATAATTGTGGAAGGAGAATTATATTTGAAGGATCCTGTAGGAATTTTGTTTCTATGTTTAACAAAAGATGAGTTTACAGAGACAATCAAAGATTATCATGAGGGGTTATGTGGTGAACATTACAGTTGGAAGGTTACTGCACATAAAATCCTTCAGGCATGATTTTATTGGCCTACTTTATTCGATGATACCTATAAATTTGTCAAAATTTGTCAGAAACGTCAGTTTTTTGCTGAGAAGAAGAGGCTAGCTCTCTTGCCTTTGATCCCAGTCTTCATATAGGAACCATTCAGACAATCGGGTCTAGACTTTGTTGGGGAGATTAACCCACCTTCAAGTGGACAACACAAGTGGATTCTTACAGCTACTAACTACTTCACCAAGCGGGTAGAAGCTATTTCTACTAAAATGGCAAATGACCAGGTGGTGATGAAGTTCTTAGAAGAAAATATTTTTAGCAGATTTGGATGCCTTGTCAAAATCATAACAGATAATGCTCAAGTCTTTAGTTTGATCAAGTTAAATTCTTTTTGTCAAAAGTACAATGTTATTTTATCCCATTCAATATCTTATCATCTACAAGGAAATGGTCTGGCTAAACCAACAAATAAAACATTGATGAGGATCCTTAAGAAAACTATTGCAGAGAATTAGAAAGATTGGGATTCTAGGTTGAAGTTTTCTCTTTGGGCTACTTGAGTAACTACAAGGAGATCTACAGGAAAATCACTTTTTGAATTAGTATATGGAACTCAGGCTCTGTTTCCAAGTCAACTTGTGAAGCCTATGATTGCAATGACTCAGGAGGCGAAAGAATAACCTAATGCTTTGATAAGAAGAATGAATAAAGTAGTGGAGCTAAATGAAAACAGGGACAAGGTAAGAGACAACCTGATTATGTATCAATCAAAGAAGAGAAGTATTTTTGACAAAAAAGCCAAGGAGATTGACTTTACAGTTGCAGACCTAGTATTAAAATGGGATACCAGAAGAGAAGATAAGGGTAAGCATGGGAAGTTTGATCCTCTCAAGTATGGTCCTTTTAGAACTATTGAAGAAAGGTCCAATAACACTTTTCTTCTTGAGAATAATGATGGTGAAACTCTATAGCTTCCTATCAATGGGCAGTACCTTAAGCATTACTACTAGTTCTGAAGCATAAGCATCCTATCATTGTAGATAACAGAGTGAATTCAATGTACAAATGCCATAGAATTTGAATTGGTTAAGAAATATATGACTCCATGCCCAAGGTGAAGGCAATGATCTACGGTTCTTAGTGTTTCTATGGCAAAAGCACTATCCCCAGGTGGAGCCAGATGTTGTAGCATCCATTGTTATTTAAGTTTTATTTTTAGTTTTATCAAAATATGAAAGAAAAATCAAATATTATGTTATAAGGGAAATAAAAAGAAATGCAAAGATTTGAAAGAAATGGTTGATTTTATATTATTAATGTCTTTGAAAGTGATAAACCTGCGAGAAGATCTGGGCCATCTGATTAACAGGCCACAGATCCAATGACAATTGTGTAGTTAACTAGAAAGGGGTTTATTTCGAAGATCGGACATGATGGTATATCGAATACGGTTTAATTCGCTGAAGTCTGGGCCAAATATTGGGTCGGAATATCGGGTTGGAAGGTAATCGGGTTCTATATTTTAAATTGGACCCAATAAATCATTAACTGGTAGTTTTTATTTCCTATAAGGTCTATATGACACCAACGGATATCGGGTCGGCAGGTAATCAGGTTCTATCTTTAAAATTGGACCCAATAAATCATTAACTGGCAGTTTTATTTCCTATCGGGTCCATATGGGAGTCAAATGGGCATTGAAAAGGTGGATGTGATAGGTTTATGAACCAGAGTTTTAATTTTTTGAGTTTCGTAATAACCGATCCATTTTCTAAAGGTGATGCAAGTTCAAGAGGCACAATCAAGAGATAGCTTGATAAGTATGTTGAGGTGTGCTGCGAGGAAGCAATGATCATGAAGATTAATTAAAGTTCAACCCCCGCAGTTGACTATGACTAGCATGATTGACCGAAATGTGTGGCTAGAAATTACTGTGGGAGTTCAACCTCGTTGAAGCTCCCTTACATTCTTTACCCCCGCAGTGAGCTCCCAAAGCTTTCTACCCCACGTCTCTCATTCCACATCTTCCACCGCTTTCATCTGTTAATTTCCCACGTCACTCACCATACCCCGCCACTTCATCCACTACTCCCTTAATGGATGATAGAGCAACACAAAAATACATCAGTAGAACCACAGGCTCAAGCTACAGATTTGAACAACGAACAACCATCACTTTCTAATTTCTGTTACTTCCTATTATTTTATTTTCTTGAGAATGAGGTGTCTTTTACCCTCTATGTAATATTCTGTAATAACTTTTACTTCAAAGTAGTTAGAGGATAGTTAGGTAGTTTGACAGTTTTGGTGATTACCAACTATCTCACAATGTATAAAAAGAAGAAAGTTTACAGAGAAGGGGTTCGAATTTTGGAGAACCTGGAGACTAAGCCACTGTATTCCTGATACAATTGTTGATTAATGAAAGAATCAGAAGTTTTCCACACATTGTTGGGTATGATTTTGTGACTTCTCTATTATGTGTCATTAAATGTTTTCTTCTCTTAAGTATGCTAATGAAGGTGCAGGTCTTTATTTGCTTATGTAAATGAAGTTAAAATCCCTTAAAAAAGCACTCCTATACTTGAAGTTCCCACCTCTACCATTCTTCTAAGTTACAGATAGTAGTTTCTTTGTAAGACAACATATTATCTTTAACTTCTCCAAGTGTCACAAATAGTAGATTCTGTGTAAAACAACATATTGTCTATGAATTCTTCAAGCTTTCTTCATTCATCATTTATATTTAGCAATCAAATGGCATTTTGATATTTTCATGTCACCTAAGTATTGAGGGTTTAAAACCAAGTCTTTCATGTCCTTCATTTGAGAATACAACATACAATTAAGTGACAAACACGTGAGAATAATTATAAACATTATTGTCTTAAGCACAATTTCTACACAGCCAGGAAATTGGTTTCTTAAGGTACAACACCACCCAAGGAAGGCATTCCTTCACCACCAAGACTGAAAGAAGCATTAGTTGCACGTAATAAGCATTTCTAGAGCATAACAAGCAATCCAGGAGCCATCATTGCACATAGGGTGAATTCACTATCCATTTGGAGAGCAGAGTTGTAAGGAAATTGTCCGGAGAAGCTAGAGGAGCATCCTTTCACCATTTTCAGGAGTGTAGATGGAAACTACAAACAAGAGGGCCATCCCATATGTAGCTGTCATTTCATCACATGGAAGACTGTGTCATCCCCCCCATGACTACACAATAATTAAAGTGAGATTTGTTGGGGCAACATTATCTCAGGGATTTTGGAGCTGGGATGTTGGGAGATAACTTTGAGGGCCATTTTGACGATGATTGTTGGAGTTGGGAGTGCAGATATTGATAGAATGAACCGTAGCAACATAATTCATATTTGAAGGGCCAAGCTATGAAGGGTTAACTTTTGAATGTTGGAACCAAGGGAAAATCTTTCTAGGTTTTGGAGAAGGATCACAATCCCAAATTTCTATAATTTTCTGGGCAATCTAGAGGGGGGGAATTAGGGGGTGAAGTCAGACAACAATTTAGTTTTAAAGAAGCAACGTAGTTTTCTAGAGCTAGTTATTGCAGCCATTGGGCTTTCTCATACTCATCACCTGGTGCTTGTAACTTGCCTTGTGCAAGCCTAGGTGCACTTTCTACAACTCATTTGTACCACAACAAATATTATTAATAAAAATTGCCCAGTTTGGGGATTTGCATAAATTTATGGTTCATGTCTATGAATTTATGAATTTTTTTTTGTTATTCATTTTTGCGTTACTTGTTATCATTATAAAATTTCCAATAGGAACATTATGGTGGTCTCATAGCATGATCTTGGCCGGTTGTGGGGTTTCCAACAAGATTATGGAAGACTTGGGTGTGTATGCATTGTGATGGGTGAACCATAGACAAGCCCATGGGTCAAGGGCTAGTGAATAACATTGAAGGAAAAATGACCCTCACCCACTTTGATGGCTCATCTAAGAGTTATGTTAGAATATGGGTACAAGAACTAGACACATATTTCTGGCTAAATCCCGTGAAGGAGGCAAATGGTATTAGACATGCCACTTTTCACTTGGATTGAGATGCTATGGAGTGGTGGTACCGAGGGTTGATCACTTTGGTTCATGCACATATAACATCCTACACCAAGTTCACACAGAGGCTTGTGGAGAGATTTGACTAAAAGGAAGCTAGACCCCCTCAAAGGGAGTGGGAAGGACGAGGATAGTTAGAGGGTGAGACTAGGGGGCGTTTCTATTAGTGGAGACTAGGATTTAGATTTCAAGAGCTTGAGAAGGTGGTTGAGCATGAGGACATTAAGGATGGTGAGAGGCACATCGATATACCCGATGTGGCGCAAGTGTCACCATTGTTGGGGGCCTCTTTGGTAGCTCCAACTGACACCTCGGTTGAGGGAGTAGAGCATACACTCGAAGGGCCATCTATTGATGAGATGCCAATAATTGATGAGGTACCCAGTGCTATGACCCATTTTCTAGATGATGGTCACCCACAACAGGTTGATGAGGTGCCTAGAGGCATACTTTTCATTGAGGAGATACCAGAAGAGATGAGGGGTCCAGATTAGTGACCAACCTTACAGAGGATAGTCTCCCTCCATAGTTTCATTAGTTCTGAGATAGCCTTGTAGAATCAAGAAATAAGGCCATGACAGTGCGAGATGCATGAGAGCAGTTTTTGTTGTGCCAGTAGCCAAAATGACTCATGTTGGGGAATAGTTGGCTTCCATAATGGTTCAACTGGAGTGCACATTGGAGCAATGGGGCAGCCCTACTAAGACATGCATAGATGAGGCTAGTAGAACTAGCAGGTTACTACTACACATTGGAGAGGGAGAGGCAAAGTCACCTCGACATATTTTATGTGTTGACCAAGATGGTAAGATGAGGTGGCATGTGTTGCCAGGGTGGATCCTTGGCAAGATATAGGGTTAGTTTAGTGTACGAGAGTTTACGCTATTGATCTTTCCCTTGGTGTTGGATGGTGAGAGATTATGATTTGGTGCTTGATGGAGTGGGCTATGCATATGGTGTTGGTCATAGGTCGAGGTGGGAGTCAGCAGGCATGTTCAGGCATGGGGGATACTAGAGGCCGAGGTTGGCATTGGGATCTAACTGGGACTACCTACGCCTTCCCAGATAATATGCAGATTGACTACAACATTGGTAGTATATTTGACCCAGTGGTTGAGCACAAGCATTCATTAGGGGAGTCTTAGTTAGTGCCAGTGGCCCGTTAGTTTGCGAGGGGACTCCCTAGGTCATTTTGGTATGATGGTTGTACATGGGATATCCAAATGATCAACATACTCTGGCAGGAGTTTTTGGAGGAGGTGGCATTGGTAGGCCAGCAGATAGTGCCTTGTTTGGGACCAAAGACTCTCTATAGATAGTTGGGACTCAACAGTCACTGAGGAGTAGCATAGTGGTGGCATAGCCACTGGTACATACGAGGATTCTCCTCTTGTGTCTCTCAGGGAGGATTTGGAGGGGAGTCCCATGTGTTAGAGGGTACGGTGATATGACAGTGGAGGTGATACTAGTACGGTGTCAGTTGATGCATACTATCTGAGTTTGAGATCATGACATTCAGTTGGATGTAGGAGAATGCACCTTTGAGCAGTGGTTTGTAGGTGAGCACTTAGATGCATGGCGGTGTGTTGTGGTGCATGGGTTTACACCATGGGGTGAGAGGAGGCATACCATTGTATGCAGCTCACACTGTATGGATGGGGGTGTTGTAGAGCATCTGGGGACATCTTGCTTAATAGAGTCAAGTCTTCAATGGAGTTATCAACAGGACCAAGACATAGAGAGGGGCACCCATGCAATTACATTTTGATGTCCAAGCGAACTCTTGGTCATACCCCTGGGGACTTACATACCTATCGCTCTCCAACATGGCTTACAGTTGTTGAGGGTCGGGTTGCTGTTCCATGATACCCTTAGTATAGGTAGCAAGACATGGGATGCTCACCCTAGACAACTGGATAAGACTCATTCTTTCATGGGTAAGAAGGAGATGCTCCAGTTGAGGCATTTGGTGGGTGTACGAGCATACAGACACCATATTAAGGATGGCGTGGTCTACTACCGAGGGATAATATGTTCCACTCATAGTCTCACACTTGGGTAGGTGATCGTTAGGGACTTGCATGATACACCTTTTGCGAGGCAATATGAGGTGCTACATATGCATGAGGAATAGTGGATGGTAGGCGTCATCTACAGGGGGGTATCCAGACTCTAAGAAATGTTCGGGTGTATCATCAGGAGTTTGGATAATAGATTTCATTGTGCGGTCCGGCAGGAGCTCGGAAGATTGACATTCATGGGACAGATTCTTGATACTTGTGGTCCACCTATGGGAGACATAAAAGGGTCAAAGATGAGGGCCAGATGGGATCTAGAAGATAGTAGTGGTATACAAGGGAAACCCATGAGGAGTGGGAGTTGTGAGCTCCCAATATGGTTGGGGGATCTAGGGATCCAGGTTGCAAGTGGATCACTCCACTTCTCAATTTGCAGGCTTACAATGGAGGGTGATCTGGTTCTTTCCTAGGCTAACACATGGGGAGTCGTTGAGACCTTCATCCTATGGTGAGGAAGGTTGCTTCTCAGAATTGAGGCTAGCCGTGGAATGGAGGACGCGAGCATTGTTGAGTTACTTTGGTAGGTGGGGCATAACACTTATCATGATAGATATAGTGGTCGAGAATTGCAGGAGAAGAGGATCTAGTATGAGCATGTTGAGCAGTTAGATATGATCAAGGTGTCACGATGTCAATAAGATAGGTTGATTCTACGATGGGTAGGGTATTCTGGCATAACAGAACTTGGTAGTTCAACTATTCTTAGAGGTGAGTTGGTTCCTAGAGGGGAAGGTCATCCAAATCTTCCAGTAGGTTTTAACAACTTGTTGGTGATGCGGCAGACTTCACCAGTGTGGCAGGGTGATCAGCAGGAAGAGATCAGGAGTAGAGTAGGTAGACAAGGATTCCATCCCACAGGGATTGGATTGTGTCTTCAAGGGTATACTCCTGAAGTGCACGAGAGAGACTAATCGGTAGAGAAGTTCCACGAGGAGATGATTGGTATTTTATACTACCATGATGCTCTATTTAGTGGCAATATGCAGGGGGTGTCTAGTGCCTATGATGAGCTGGACAATGAGTGGAGTAAGGGATACCTTACGAAGATAAGGATGGCTTGGGATCGTGGCAGCATAGGTTAGATATCTAGGATGGCTGAGTGCTACATTTTGGACCCCGGTATTATATGTAGAGACAGTTGGGGTCAGTTGAGCGAGAAGGTGCTTATTCAGGCATTGCTTGAGGACAAGCAATTTTTCATGGGGAGGACTGGAATGTCCCTAATTAAATTAATTTCGCTAAGATGAATTTCTACGTTTGCAATTGGGTGTTGCGAAATAGTTTGTCACGTAAACTTAGGAAAAGTGGGTGGAGGGAGTCCCCACTTATATTTTGAAGAGATGGAGGCCACCAACATTAGAGAAAATGAAAGATTAAATTGATAGTGGAATATAGGGCCCACATAAAGTACGCACTTGGGGAATAAGGAATTCAAATTCCTTGAGGAAAATCAAATTAGTGGAGGGACCCACATGAAATGCATGGCCAACAATTATAAAAGGAAGGTATGAGGGAGAAATAGGGGTCTTTTGTCTATTTGAAAATCGAATTTGCCTTGACTGTTCAACTGAGCCAACATTGTGTTGTTTAGCACATGAGATTCCTAAGGAGAGAAGCTCAACCTTTCTTCGGTGGACTTCAAGTGCCACCCAAGGAAGGCTTTTCTTCATCACCAAGACCGAAAGAAGCATCGATTGCAGTTCATATGCATTTCTAGAGTGTAACACGCAGTATAGGAGCCATTACTGCGTAGAGGGTGAATTCACTAGCCATTTGGAGAGCAGGGTTGTAGGGAGATTATCCTAGAGAAGCTAAAGGAGTATCCTTTCACCATTTTCAAGAGTGTAGAAGGAATCTACAGACAGGAGGGCCATCCCATACATAGCTCTCATTTCATCACATGCAGGATTGTGTATCTCCTCCATGATTGTGCAGTCATTGGGGTGATATTTGTTGGGGCAACATTATCCTGGGGATTTTGGAGTCGGGGAACTGGGAGATCACTTGGAGGGCCATTTGAGGAGGGTTGTTGAAGTTGCGAGTGCAACTATTAATAGGATAAATTAAAATAACATAATTCATATTTGGAGGAGGGTCGTGCTATGAAGGGTCAACTTTTCAAGGTTGGAACCAAGGGAAACTCTCTTTCAGTTTTTCTAGGTTTTGGGCAAGGATCACAATCCCAAATTCCTAGAATTTTATGGGCACTCTAGAGGGGGGAATCTGGGGGCGAAGTCAGACAACAATGTAGTTTTGGAGCAACAACGCAGTTTTCTGGAGCTGGTTATTAGAGCCATTGGGATTTCTCATACTCATTACTTGGTGCTTGTAGCTTTCCTTGTGCAAACATAGGTTCATTTTCTCCAACTCATTTGTACCACGATAGATATTATTAATAAAAATTGCCCAGTTGGGAGATTTGCATAAATTTGTGGTTTATGTGTATGCGTTTATGAATTTGTTTGTGTTATTCATTTTTGCATATCTTGTTATCATTGTAAAATTTCCATGAGGAACATTACACCTTAGTACTTAAAAACACCGCCATATCTACTTTGTAAACTAAGTCTTTGATTTAAGCACAAACAAAGGTGATTCCACCCATCTAGACGCATTCTAGAGATTCGTTTGATAGGTGATTGATATTTAGTGTTGCAACGAGATCAAAGAATCTGTACACTTCCAAAACAATAATATGAAAACTAACAATTAATTAACTTATTAATATATTTTAATAGGAAGATAAGGGGTGAAGTCCAATACAATAATATGGAAATTAATAATTAATTAACTTATGGTACATGATATTAAATATATATTTATATGGTATGCTAGTTATAACCTAATTTTTTTAATTAAATTCTTATTTCTGACAAATATATTCGTAAACCCATAAAATTAATCACTTCATTGTACTTCTCCAATTAGAAAATTGGAATATATTTTTCAAAAGAATAGAAAAATATTTTTATAATTATAAAATATTTGATTTAATAATTAAATATTTCAAAACTATAATAACGCTATATAAAAATTTATAAATTAATTAAAATCAAGCATAGTTTGACAAAATTGATTGCAATATAATCTTTTTTTGGCCAAAATTGTGACATAAAAATAATATAATATAATAATATGAATGACTATATTTATTGTCTTATTGTCTTGTACATTTTTATTAGTAAAACTATATAGTAAAAATAAATATTAAAAAAGTGGTATAATTTTATAATATTTAGAAATAAGATTTTTTTGATTTTTTGTCTTTTTCAATAGTTTCTTTTGACAATTCAATTTTAAATAGCATAAAATTAATCATTTTAGCACACCCATTCATCAAGGCTACGTCTCTGGTCCAGCTTAAGTGGCAGCCTTAGTGTCTTTCAGCAAAAGATTTACAATGCAGGGACTCAATATGAGTTCTCCTGACAATAGATTTTGCTTCGTAGGGTGGTTCTTGGATTCCCCAAGCCACTCAGAGTTCACAGACTCCCTTTCTTCCTGCCAACTCTGTGACCTTTGGTCTACAGTGGAAGGAGCCGACTGTGATGCTCAATCCGGACAGATTCCTCTATGGGAAGGCTTGATTCTTCAAGCTCTTTGGTGCTCGATGCTGCCTATGGTCAGCCCGCCCTCTGTCTCCTCTGCTTGGATTTACTGCTCTCTGTGCTCAGTCCTCCTCTCAGGGTTCACTGTTCACTATCTTTCTTGGTCACTTTGACACTTCAATCTGAATCTCTCTTCTTTTTTCAACTGTCTTTCTGTTCGTGGCTTTAACCATTCGGTCCTATGCCTGCTCAGTTCCTCTCCCGCCTACGTCGATTCGCCTTCTGCAGTTGCGCTTGGCGTTCTCTATTTGACATTAGCATAATGCTCAGGAAGTAGCCACGTGTCTCCATCGGAAGTGCACTAGCCCGCTTGTTGATTCGTCACTTTCTCCACCGTGGCGGTCAACAGATTCCAAATCCTCTTAAATCGCGGCTTAATCCCTGCCAATTCCGCTCTATCTATCGGGCGCAATCTCAGCCGTCTAATCTGGGCTCCTCCAGATCCAACGCCATTCGCACATCGAGCGCGGTTGACTTGCGCGACTAATAATGTGTGATTGCGACGGTTTTCCTCTCTCCTCCACTGTCACTCGTCGATCGCTGATTGTGATCGCTCTGCTTTCTCCAAAACCACTTATCGTTCAAGGGCGTTCCAATCAAACCATCAGTTTCTAGGCCGTGGGTCCCACCATCATACGTTGGCGCTTTTTACCTTTTTCTGCCCGCGGTCCTCTGGCTCCCAACGTGACCAAGTGCTTAAGGCTTTCCGTTTCAGCCCTTTTTGCCTAGCGATGCGCGTTAGTGCTAAGCGCTAATGTGCATCGAAAACTAGCTCCTTTTCTCGATCTGGGGCTCCCAGGGGCTATTTTGACCTCCTACGCGGTCTCCATGGGCCTCGATCAGCGCGCTTTGACCGAGGTCCTCGTCGTTCCACGCTGGCTGCCATGGCCACTGGTTCAAGGTGTTTTCGACTGTGGTTTTGATTCTTCAAGGATTTGTTCAACCTCTTTTAGTCACGGTTCTATCACAGTCATTTTTGGATCTGATTCGGATCATGCCTTGTTCAACCTGTCAATCAAGACCATAATAGAATCATGTTGCCTCACTATCCTTGTAAGACATGTAACGAAATCTATGGAAATGACCTCCCATTTCCATTCTGGAATCTTTAAAGGCTGTAGTAAACCACCTCGATGTTTTAATTCTACCTTTACCTATTGACAATCCAAGCGTCTAGCCACGAACTCCACCACTTCCTTCTTCAGATTCGGCTAATAGTAGAACTTCTTCACCACCGTCAATGTCCTTTGATATCCTGGATGAATCGAGTATGGCTTGGCGTGAAACCCCCTCAATGTAATCTTCTTGAGTTCACTGTAATTCAACACATAAATCTTGTCTCTAAACCTCACCAAACCATCTTCCTTGAGACAATAACGCACATCCTAATCACTTGTACCTGTACCTTCACTTGTACCTGTACCTGTAACTGTATTTGTACCTATGCTCTGATGTAACGTGTACATAATATCCATGTATTTTTCATCCTGGTGTCCTTCTTAGAAGATCATATCTTGTAACTTCGTCCCATAAGAGCTCATAGCTTCAATATGATTTACCTGTACCTTCTTGCTAAGAGAATCTACAACCTAGTTTTCCTTCCCTTTGATGTATCTAATCTCTAAGTCAAACTCACTAAGGGTATCCAACCATCTATCTTACCTAACATTTAGATTCGGCTGATCAAAAAAATACCTCAACCCACTATGGTCGCTCATCAATATAAACCTCATGCCCAGAAGATAGTGCCTTCACATCTTCAATGCATGTATATTCACCGTTAACTCAACATCTAGCCACGAACTCTACCACTTCCTTCTTCAGATTTGGCGAATAGTAGAACTTCTTCATCATCGTCAATGTCCTTTGATATCCTTGAAGAACCGAGTACGAATTGGCATGAAACCCCCTCAAGATAATATTCTTGAGTTCACTGTAATTCGGCACATAGATCTTGTCTCTAAACCTCACCAAACCATCTACCTTAAGATGATAATGTGCATCCTAATCTCTTTTACCTGTACCTTCACCTATATATGTACCTGTAACTGTATTTGTACCTGTGCTCTCCTGTAACTTGTGCATAATATCCATGTATTTGTCATCCTGGTGTCCTTCCTGTAAGATCATATCTTGTAACTTTGTCCCATAAGAGCTCATAGCTTTTATATGATTTACTTGTACCTTCCTATTAAGAGCATCTACAACCTGGTTTTCCTTCCCTTTGATCTATCTAATCTCTAAGTGAAACTCACTAAGGGTAGCCAACCATCTATCTTGCCTAGCATTTAGATTCGGCTGATCAAACAAAAGCGTCAACCCCCTATGATTGCTCATCAATGTAAATCTCCTACCCAGATAGTTCTTCTCATGCTCATTCAATTTCTGTGACTCATAACACACCACCTATCCTTATTGCATGAGAACTCCACCAATTCCTCCCTTGAAAGCATTTGTACACACTACAAACTCCTTATCTGGATCCACACTATTTAGGACTAGTGCCTGTGTCAACAACTCCTTAAGCTGCTCAAAACTAGCCTCATATTCTTTTGTCCATTTGAACTTATTACCTTTCCTCAACAATGATGTGATAGGATATGCAATGCGTGAGAAGTTCCTAATGAACCTCCTGTAGTAACCTACCAATCCCATAAATGATCTCACCTCATCCACATTCTTAAGAGCTGCCCACTCCATGATGGCCCTTATCTTTTCTACATCCACTGTTATGCCCTCCTTCGAGACAACATGCCCCAAATAATGTAGCTCAGTCTGAAAGAAGCTACACTTTCTAAGTTTAGCATATAATTGATGCTCTCTTAAAAATATCAACATTGTTGCTAAATCCTCAACATGTTTTTCCTCATTCTTAGAATATACCACTATGTCACCAATGAATACAATAACGGACTTGTCCAAATAAGGACACAGCACACTATTCATCAAACACATAGATGTAGCTAGAGCATTAGTCAAACTGAATGGAACAAAAACAAAATCATATTTCCCATACCTGGTCCCGAACATAGTCTTGAAGATATCCTCTTCCTTGATTCATACCTAATGGTATCCAAATCTCAATTTGATCTTTCATAACACTGCTACTCCCTTCAACTGATTAAACAAATCATCAATCCTTGGTAATGGGTACCTGTTCTTGATGATTACCTTGTTCAGCTGCCTGTAGTTAATGCGCAATCTAAGAGTACCATCTTTCTTCTCCACGAGTAGCACTGGTGCACCCTAAGGTGATACACATAGCCTAATGTACCCCTTATCCAACATTTCATTTAGCTGCAACTTTAACTCAAACAACTGAGGTGTACTCATCCTGTAAGGTATGTTGGATGTTGGAGATGCCCATGGTACTAACTCAATAGAAAAGTATACCTCCCTATGAGGTGGCAACTCTTTAATGTCCTCAGGAAATACATCCTAGAACTATTGCAGAACACAGTGTTTTCTTAACACATATGCATCATCAACCTCCTTACCCTTGTCACTAGAAATGTGTACTGCAAATATCATACAACCTTTTCTGCAACTACACTTAGCCTGCATAGCGGTAAACATCCTCACTGATGTAAGATTATTATCCCCCTGCAAAGTACTTTTTTCCCCACTATCATCCACAAACTCAATGGCCTTGCCGAAGAAATCCACTTTGGTTCTATGAAGGTATAGCCAATCCATACCCAAAATCCTACTATATGAACTCAATGATAGTGCATTCAAATGTGTTGTTATAAGCATACCATTTAACTCAAATGCATAAGCTCTTACTAAATGGTAAACTTGCTTTTGTGTTCTTGTAACCAACTGTACCAACCAAAATTATGTATGCACTTATTTTCTCAAACCACACTTATCCACTTGGTTAGGATTAATATAAATATAGTTGAATCCATGAACAATCAAAATAGAAACAAATTGATCACAAAGCTTACCATCCATCTTAATGATCAATGACTGATGATCTACCTGCATATTGTCCACAACTTCATAGATCCAAGGAATGCAATGAACAACATTACCAACTTTATGCACCTCCTGATAACTGTAGATCTAGGGTCTGCCACCACTTTGATATCATGGACAATCCCTATTATGATGATCCTTACCTAATATATAACACTGCAACAGTTCCTTACCACCGCCTCTAGCTTGCTTCTCTCCACATCCCTTCTCAGTTGTATTGAATCTCTTGTAAGGAATTGCATTTTCTTTTTCACTTTCATCTTAAGGTCTTCCTCTCTTAGGTGGCTATTTTCCTTTATTTTACTCATTTCTTTTCAAGTCATGCTCAAGCTTAACTTTGCGCTTCGACTTATCATAACAATTCTTCAACTTTTGGATGGCATCCTCCAACGATCTAGGCTCATTGAAACTAATCTGGTCTTTGTATGCAAATGTAAGTCCATTGACGTATCTTTGAAGCTTGGCCTTCTCCTCCCTGAGGTAAGGCACATATCTCAAAAACTCCAAAAATCTACTAGTACACCCATCATCTATCATAGAACACATTCGTAACTCATAAAACTCCTTAGCTTTGTCATCAAAGTACCTCTCATGAAAGTACTTCTTCTTGAAGAGCCTTTCAAACGCATTGCAAGTCAAATCCTCCTCATGTATACCTTTAACATTTTTCACGTCTTCCCACCAAATATCCACTTTACCGTTGAGACTGAAAGTGGCTATCTTTGCTATCATGTTTTCTTAATAAGCATGCAATCAAAATAATTTCTTCATAACAAACAAACATGCCTCTACATCCTGTGATTTCTTCATCTCTCCATCTAAAAAGTATCCCCTATCACTCCTCATGTAACGATGATAATGATGACAATCATGATGCTTATAAAAACTTCTTAGAAAAGTACGTCTTCTTGAAGATCCTTTCAAACGCATGCCAAGTCAAATTCTCCTCATGTATACCTTTAACATTTTTCACATCTTCCCACCAAATATCCGCTTTACCGTTGAGACTAAAAGTGGCTATGTTTGCTTTCATTTTTTCTTAATAAGCATGCAATCAAAAGGATTTCTTCATAAAAAACAATCATGCCTCTTCGTCTTGTGATTTCTTCATCTCTCCATCCAGCAAGTATCCCCTATCACTCATCCTGTAAGGATGATAATGATGACTATCATGATGCCTATCAAAACCAGAACTGGAATAGTACCTGTGTCGATCACCTCTTCTATCTGGAGTGTCTAACAAACTACCATATATGATTGTGTCAGATCTATTTGACGTGTGTCTACTAGGAGAGCTACTGCCATATGCCCCATTATTTAACGGTTGATCCAAAGTGGTCCCTGTCGCTACAAATTTAACAAACTCTGAAGTAGTATCACATTCAACTCTACTTGTTTCTCTTGTGCTTGCATGATTTTTTAATTGTCTCCTTTGCAACTCCTTATTTCTTCCTTCGGCCTTCTCGATGTGTCTGCTAAGTCAGAAGAGTGCCCACACCACACTACCTATTTGATGAATAGGGAGATTCTATGTACTCTACCACCTTGCTAGCCATCTGATCTCTTTACTGCAAAGCATACTATGTCAATTAAACAAAATCACAATAAACCAACATACCTTAGCATGATTCGGGGATGATACATTGTCTGCAAGATCATGAAATCAACGTGATACATGTATAACATTATCATAACAGCGTATAGATGTATATCGGATAAGTGTATCAATGCATAAACATCATTCTAGCTAGGGTCTAGTCATCAATGCAAGGCCATATCAACAATGCATGCTATGACCTCATGCATGAAAATAACCATTACTCCATTGCACACATTTTTGCATGCAGCAATCAACATCCATAAGCAGCACCTAATCAACTACACATACGTATGAATGCATGTAGTTGAGCATAAGTGATCAATTCTTGTAACCAACCTGCAAGACTGATACATGTAATCAAAACATTCAAGAATGCACATGACATACAAGGATGTAGTCAAGCGACATATAATCAACATGTATTTGGCATATAGCCATATGCATCCAATCATATACTTTTGATGACGCATCCCAAAAAATCACATCAAGTTCCTCATGATAACCCTACTACAATCATGATCAACATGATGCAATGCATTAAGCACATGGAATGCAAGTCTAAGAGACACACATGCAACTGACATGCATGCATGACCAACACTTTCATCCAAGGAGAGTGCAACCACGCTCTAATGCCACTCTATAACACCCCCACGTAAGAAACCTACCAGCCGAGGTAAACATGCGACGAGAGAGGCTACTATAATGGATTCAACTTCCTTGGTGACCTTAAGGAAATTGGACCGACATAACATATCAAACAAACTCATCCACATCAACAGCAACACCCTCAGGGGACATGTCAGCCACTCAGACATCTTGTCCCTGAGTCCCACTAATGATTTAAGCCTTTTAACCTCTGGCCGCTCTCATGCTATAGGCATGACAACGTCCAACAACCCAAAGTCTCTCTCATATGCCTATGTGCTAGCGACTATGGACTTTTCTCAGCAGATCTATGCCAACGACCCCGAGATTTGAGCCACTTTTCTAGCCCATAATCAAGATCTCTTCCCAAAACTTGCTACAACCTTCTGAATCCATCAAAGACATGATAACAATGCTGATAATCAAAATCAACCTCAAGACTAGGCCTGAGCATCCCCAACCAAGACTAACATTCTGTCAAACACTTGCATCGATGCAACCTATAGGTCTAAGATACAATACAGAGCACAAATGATTGAAAGAACTTATGGCACATAACCGCAGGGATCACCTCCTTCTCCATTGAAGTATTATATCATCAATTAGGTCTTGCCTCCATCCATTTAACAATTACAATTAAATACATGAAATAACCACGACATGAACCAGTCATTTAACCGTGCTTATAACCAGCATAAAAGCATATAAATATCAAAGATATGGCAGCCATTAAATCCACATATAAATCAATGCAAAAGTAAGATAACTTAGCTTTTATTAATCATAGGTAGATCCGACCAGATTCGGGACTTCCACGTACCAACCGACCATAGACATGTCTAAACCAAACCTCTCTTTCAGGTAATCACCCTCGTGCCATACTCTAAGGATGAATGTGAGATCTCATAGAAAAACCAATCCATGAACAACCAAGGGAATCCAAAGGTTAAACTACCTCCAACCACAACAAACCGTGATCACACCAAAACCAGTGCTCCAATCACAACCGAACCAAACTTGGAATGCCATCTGGAATCCATCACTATCATTGAGAAATTTTTCGTCTTCTTGTCTTTGAGGCTTTACCGCAATCCAATCCCGGATCACTATGCCCTAAACCGAGATCAGCCTCTTAGTTTTTACCGTAATCCAAACCTAGATCACTAAGACCTAAACTGAGACTCCTCCCTTAGGTTTTACCATGTATCCAGCCAAACTGGTGAAGGGATTTCTAGGCCTTTGGGAATGAAACTTGAGACCACCTTTGCTCCAGATTCTGAAATCCATCTGGCAAACCAAAGCTCAAAACCAAAATAAACATCCCAACAGCATTGAATCCGGAAAAAGGCAATGCTAGGCTAAAAACCATTGTCATAACCCAGAAAATCCATGCCACCGACAACAAGAGAACCATACACCAACATGCGAAGTCATGCATGTCCAAACCAGCTAAGAAATCACACATGCAAAAGGTTACTTGCAAGTATTCCTGCTGAAGCTGGTTGATCCCACTCTTCTTCTTTGATCCTTAGTTTCCTTCCTTTTCCTTTTCTTGCTTTTTCTTCCTTGATCCAAAGCTAGAGTGCCCCAAGAAAACTCTAAGTGACCAAGAGTGAGAGAGAGAGAGAACATGCGACTTGTGACCTTTCACCTTATTTTTTTCCTAATTTCTTTTATTTTCACAAATAAATGTGCCAAAAACACCTTTTTTCCTTTTAATGTCTTTGCGAATTTTCCTTAGTAAAAAACACACACCCAGTGATACCCACTAAGATATATTTTTCCAACATTCAACTTGGAATACATGTCCCTTACCTGTGGTCTTATTTTACCTTTATTAGCTTTTATTACATGAAATTTTCATCAAAATTGTTACATATAATTTTTATTAAAATCGTGATTTTTAATTATATATTTTTTAATATATAAATAAATTAAATGTATAAAACATTTTAATTATGCAAAATGCGCTACTTAAATTTATATTTCCAATAAAATTTTATCCCCATGAAAAATGCTACATTAATTATCATATACACTCCTCTTCAAAATAAAAAATTTATATACAACTTGACATAGGCATTTAGCTGACATCACAAAATAACATATCGTAATATCTTTATAACATACTTTAATTATTAAATGTTTCTATTTTTTTCCAAACATAATTCCGATGAATTTTATTCCATTTTCATTCTATTAATTAGCTTACAACATTGACCAATTGGTTTCCACAAAGTATCCACAATCATAATTCCTAACATTCCTGATTTCTTTTTACATTGTCTTAATTTTCCTGTAACATACGTTTCAAAACTGTACCAACCCCGGAAATACATCTAAACAATGTGAAAGAGCAACCAAATTTGGGAATTAATTTTTTAAAAACTACATATGATGTTTGGATAAGTTGTTTTCTTTTTAATTAAGTAATATACACGGTGTTTAAATAATGTAGACGCATTAGATTATTATTTAGTTATGTTTGGTTCTTGGAGTATATGTGATAAATGTTGGAAAATGTAATTTCACTTGTCTCGGTTGTGATTATTTCTATGAAGAGTCTATTCTTATTTTGTTTCCTATATTTGTGCGTGGTTGAGATATTTTCTCAACCAATAGATTGTGTGTCCAAGATAATTTTCCTATCTTGAGCCAACAGTTCCTGTATATATGTAATATAATATTTGATTAATAAAATATAGATTTCCTTTATAGAAATTTAACATGGTATCAAAACCTCTGAGGGCCTGGCCCATCTTGGGCTGAGGGAAATAAGAAAGAGTATATTCATATATTAATTTTTTTATTGTCCATCAGATTATTAAAAGTTGTTTTGAAGCCGTTGAAGAGTGCAGGCCATATCTAGACTATGAGGGCTGACATATCTGTGTGCAGTGAGTGAAAGAAAGTTTTGTGGCATGCTCAAATTTGAAGTGGGTGTGCAGCGGGCTATGGTGGATCAACATGCCTGTCGCTGGTGTGGCTCGTTGGTGGATCGTTGGTGCGGCCAGAACGTTTCACTTGAGAGAAGTTGAGGAATGTTGTTGTGGATCTGGTGTATGCTATGGTGCGAAGAATTTTGATTCGACCTATGGATCGAATTTGCTCCTGTCTGTGACCTGCATAACATTTCTCTATTTGGATTTATTCGAACTCATGGATTTTGGATCTATCCAAAAGATATTGATTGTAGATATTTGAATGTGCAGAGTCCCTTGTAGCCATGGCTATTGTTGCTTCTTACTGCACTGAGTCATTGGAAAATGGTTTCAGAAAGGCTCTTAATTTGGACAACGGTGAGGGGGTCCATGGCGGATCTATGAGTCTGTTGCCTGGTTTGTGCTCGAGCTGATGTTGCTGCTAGTGTGGAGGTAGCAATTAGTGTAGCGGAGGTCGACCAGGTGCAGCGGTGGTAGTGGGTGTAGCAGTGGTAGCGTCCTGCACTCAGTGGGAGTGGCCTATGTAGAGCAAATCTGCAAAGTGCATGATCGTTTGCACGATCATTCTCAATCATGTTGCTATTGGATGATTTAGCCCCCTGCATGTGGATGAGCAGTAGGTGAATGTCCCTTCACATTCTAGATGGAATCATAGGAATCCCAGAGGACCAGTGCCGCCTCCCAACCCTTCAATCTGTCGATAGTGAGGACCATCCTTCAGCAGCAACACCACCACCACTGGGTCGTGTTTTGGAGAAATATAAAAGATAGTAGTCTTAGTGTTTGAACTATTTATTTCGTATTTCATATATATCTTTATGAATGATAATGTTTTGGTCTTTTTTTCATTTGATTTTGCTAAATAAGAATTCCCGAGGGTGATGAGCATTGTTTGTGGAGTTAGTTGAAGTAAGTTGCAGATCGATAGCTTAGACACTCAATTAACCATCAAAATCAAGTCGAAGTTGGCTAGTCAAAAGATTGTTCGATTCAGGATCCATTGCCTTAGTGTGAGCATCTCTCTGTGAACTACCAGCATCAGGGAAAACAATTTTAATCTCATCTTTGGCTGGGAAGCTCAATTCAGAATTAAGAGTAACCGGCTTTTTGACATACAATGGGCACAAACTATATGAGCTCGTTCCCTAGAGAACATTAGCTACATTAAAATTTGTTGTAGGAGAGCCCGTTTTGAGGAAAGAAAAAATGGCGTGGATGGAGAATTGTGGTGAGGTGCGTTCAATGAGTTTGGGTTCCTGTTCACTTTCATGACACTTGATTTCTATGCTATTGATGTAAGGTTTTGTTCGATGCGACAAGTTATAAAGAATTGTTGTGTATATTAGTATGTCATGTAATGGTATTTCTAGTTGTCATTGAAGTGACATTGGTCTGACCAACTATTGTTACAATTCAAAGTGTGTTTTGGAGCTAGTCATTCCAACAATACACAAATTTACAGGGATTATTGATTACCAGATATGATGAGGACATGACATTGAAGATGACATCAAAGGAGCTACATCACAGATTAAAGGACGATGGACAACTAAGTTAAAATTTGTGTGAGTTTATTGAACAGACTCCTGGTGTATTATGTATCACATACATTTATTAGTAAGCACATTTAGGATGTTTTGTAGTGGTCTTTGTAATGTATGTACCTAGTAACTCCAGAGTTGGAGTTGTGTTGTAAGCCTTGTAAGGCATGTGTACCCCCATAAAGTTCGTGGTAATCTAAAAACCACTTTGTGTTTTGTAGTGTCAGTTTGTAGTAAACTAGAAACCACATGTAAGAGTGAAGTGGACAATGATTCCTGTAAGTATGGTGTAGGGTCAGCTGATAAAACCCTTATCATGGATGAGGGTGAGCTGACAAAACCCTGGGCCTGGCTAAGCCAGATCTGCAGTAAAGCCTTCGTGGTTGTGTTGAGCCTTCGTGGCTGAGAGCCGTTAGTGGCATGGTTGAGGGTGATTCGATAAAACCAAAAGCAGGTTACTGGTAATTCGATAAAACCCATGATGATGATATTGGAGGGGGATTTACAGCTAGTGGCATTTAGTTTGGCCAACTATTGTCACACATGTGAGTCTGTGTTGGAACTGACCATTCCAACAATAGACAAATTGATTTACATGTACAGGTACATGTATGCAGTGATAATGGTTGGCAAAACCATGTATGTGAAGGACATGCTACTAAACTGGCAATTCCAGTGGTTGGGCACCCATGCATTCTGGTGGATGGTTGTTCCTTTATATGGACGTCGACATATTCTCTTGTTATGTTTGACCACAACTAGACTTTGCACATTGATACTGAGAGACAAGTAATCATTAAGGAGGAGTGTTGGGAAATGTAATTAATCATTAAGGAGGAGTGTTGGAAAATGTAATTCCATTTCTCTCAGTTGTGATTATTTATATCTAGAGGAGTCTATTTCTATTTTGTTTCCTAGATTTGTGTGTAGTTGAGATACTCTCAACTAAAAAATTGTGTGTCTAAAATAGTTTTCCTATAACTTCCTGTATATATGTAATATCATATTTGATTGATAAAATATAAATTTCCATTATAGAAATTTAACAATAAAATTAGCTTAATAAAAAAAAAATTATATTTGTATTAGAAAAATAGTTACATCTATCGTTGAGGAAGTCCAAGGTTGAATTGGAGTAGTTGTGTCTCTACTCTTACGTTTAATGCAACCTGCTGCGAAACCTAGTTTAAAACATTTTTATGTTTGTATTAGAAAAATGGTTACATCGAGGAAGTCCAAGGTTGAATTGGAGTAATTGGGTCTATGCTCTTAGGTTTAATGCAACCTGCTGCGAAACTTAGTTTAAAAGGAGCCGGGCGCAATTAGTTTGGTCTAAAAAATGTTACATATGTTAATGAGTTTGGACGGCTCCTAGTCCAATGGGCTTCATCTAACAAAAGTTAATTCTGTTAATGAGTTTGGATGGGTTTCGTCTAACAAAAGCTAATTCTGTTTGGATATTATTGTGTAGAACACCATAGACTATCTCCGATAATGAAAAATAACTTGGATCTTTTAGAATTTTATTTTATTTTTATTAATTTTACAGGTAACTTTGTTGAATAATAAATTTGATTTCTGAAATTTACCTAATCTAAAATTTTCATATTCCATTCGAATGGCCGAATCCATTTATATATTCCAAAAACCATTTTAAATTACATAACACCACAAATTTTATTACCAAAATTTTGAAATCTAAAAAAGCCAAAGCTCGAAAAACATTTGATAAATCCAGAAGACTTTCCAATGGGTTAGATATTTTTCTGTAGGATGCCGTAGCCTATCTCCCAACGATCAGTATTAAAAAAAAAAAATGTAATTACTGAGAACTTTCCAGACCCACATATTTGAAATATTCTTTCCAAATGATAATTAGAAAAATCCAAAGGTCTTTTAATGTCGGGCGGCGAGCCTCCATCGATGTGGAAGTGTCCAGTGAATGGCCACATCAGCCAACGAAGATCACTGATAGTAGGCCCTGGGTAGATTGAATCAACTTTACGAATACAACATTTACGGCAAAGTCGTAAGTACACGCATACGCATTCGCATTCGCATCCGCGTTTGGAGTCTTTCATTGCGTTTCCGCAACCATCTCGATTGTTGACGGCTTCTTACTAAATGTGTTATATATCATCTACATATTATAAGGATAGACCTCATCCTCATTCTAGCAGATGACACCAACTACACATTATCCCTATTCCCACGGTTTTCACTCCAATACTCTCAGAGGCCTCGTGATACCGCTCTTTCGCAAATAAATTCGTTATAATTCTCTTCAATCAATCAGGCGGACGCTAAGAGGAAATAAATAGATCGATCAGTCGAGAGAAGTGGATTAAATACATCTTGAAATCAAAAAAAGAATCAATGGGGAATTATCTGTGCTGCGCTAAATCTTCCAGAGCCACCGCGGCAGTGAGAGTTATACGGTGGAGTGATGGTGGCATTGAAAATTTTGGGGAAGCAATTAAGGTAGGGGAGCTGATGGTGGACAATCCCCACCAATTCCTGTGCGATTTCAGTGACCTCCAAGCAGGGCGTCGTATCACAGCACTCCGTGCTGAGGAGGATTTGGCATTGGGGGGCGTCTACGTTCTCCTCCCTATGCAAAAATATTTGCGCTGTGCACTATCGCCTTCTGACATGGCCGCGCTTAATTTGTTAGCATCGCAATGCAGCTCCGCCAATAGAAAGGACTCCTGTAACTCTAGAGTCTTTCCAGCTGTTGGCACTGGCCATTTATCTGAATTTTCTTCAAACAATGGCAGTGCCGAGAAGAAAAATCAATTGAAAACAAAATTAACAGATCGGTGTGTGGTGCCAGAATTGGAGTTAAATGAAGATGAAGACCAGTCGATCGAGTTGGGGTTGGAATTGAGCCACCAGAGGGTACGCGGTTTTAGGTATTGGAAACCAGTGCTGGAGACGATAAAGGAGTCCCCGCGTGTTCGCACACCGTAAAATCGCGCAGGCTCCTTCATGACGCTGAGGTCTCTCCATGACAAAATTTTGATGAAGTTATATGAGAAATTATGGAGCACAGATTGCGCAGATGCTACAGCCGAACAATGACTAACCAAGTTTGCAGGCATTGCATTCAAATCTCTACCTAGTTTTCTGACATGAAGTTAGTACCAAATTAAATTTCTGCTAACTAAACGTTGAGTCAATGAAAATGACAACTTTAACTCTTGGTTCACTCGAGATAATAAGGGAGAGCAAAACTTGGAACCCTCTTCGTACGGATTGGAATAAGCATTTTAATGTTTAAATACTTTAAATGATATTTATAAGTGTATATATTTCAAAGAGATTATAATTATGATGATAATTCACGTTTCTGTAAATTGAATATTGCTTTTCAAAATTGTATTCAATATTAGTCCAAGTTTGAATTCATCTTAATTTTAAAAAATTCCTAAACGTTTGAAAATATTGAACACGCATAAGGTGGATGGTAACAAAATAAATAATATTGTAAATATTCTAAAATTTAAATAGTATGTAGGTT
>APFE031219936.1:200329-216335 GCA_000404065.3 Pinus taeda
GAATGGTAGAAATATTTTGAAAAATAGGTTTTTATTTATTTAGTTAAGAATTAATATCTGTATGTCGAATATAACATGTTCTTAAAAACTAATCAAATATCTTATAAAATTTATTCAATGATTTTTCTGTAATGAACAACTTAAAAATGTGAAATCATTGAAACTTGAAAGATCCAAATTCAATTCCCCTCTTCCAACCCAAACTACGGGGAGAACGTCATACCATTAGCGATTTTTCATTTTTCCCAAATATGTATGTTTGTTGTGTGATTTGAAACTTATCCTTTTACATCTGACCGATGAATTGCATTCAACATTTTTGAGTCTATGCCTTCACATTATAAGACTATATTGGTTATTGTTTTTAATGGATTTCCATGGATTTGTTAAGGTAGGAATTCCTTGAGTTATGACTCAAAGGAGTTTATGTGGAAATGGGGCTCGTTTCAACAATGAGTGTTATTTTTTTCGTATTAAATGATATATGTCCAAAATTTAATTGGAATATAAAAAGAAATCCGTTAGTTCAGTTCCAAAGGACGACGTATGCCTTGAACATATTTCATCCGATCCAATGTGTGTCGTCAACATCATCTGATCCTCTGCCTATTCTAATATTTGACGGGGTTAATTTGAGCTCAGATGGGAGTTTATGTGTGTAGAGAATATGTTCATCAGCTTATTGTGGGAGAGCGTACAACTATGCGTGGACAATGGAGCGCTTGACTGTACATGCCCTTCGATATTGAATTAGATTTTGAATTCTTTTGATTGCTATTATTTCTAGAGAGAAGAGGGAGTATGTAGTTGATGTAGAGACGCCTGAATCTGCCGAGGCCCAGGACCACGTATTTCAACTGCACACTCTGAAGCGAGGCGGTGGATGGCCAATGGCATGTGTAGATGGCTTCCCATCCAGATACTTGAATAAATCCTTCAGGATGTCAACATTGCTAGCGACCTCATCCTACAGGGTACCAGTTTCTTGTAATTGCCGGCTAACTCAATACCGAGACCAGTTCTGCACGGTGCGCACAAGCCAGGAGGGAAATTGATGAACACGAAGCAGATTGTAACTCTGGCGACAATATTCCCATTTCACAAACCGCACATCAGTAGCTTTCATTGTCGACAACGCAACAATGAGCAGTGCGAGCTCTAACTGTCGTCGGCACGCAAGCCATGAAGTAAGCTTGGTCCAGAACCGTCCCTCATTTAAAATCTATCGAAGCTTAACAACTACAAACAACAGAAGAGAATAGCAAAGACGGCCATGGCAGAGGTCATGTCATCCTCGCCGCTCCACTCTCGCTTAGATGAGTCCCTTACGGCTGCTGATTTCGAAAACGCCACCACGACTGGAGGAACTTCGATCTTCTCGGCAAGTGATTTCATGACGGCTGGAGATTCTTCTTTCGATGAAAACCCGGTGCCGGATGCCTCTGTGGCGAATTCGTGTAATGACGTCAAAGTTTCTATCAAGAATTCCAGAAACTGCATATGTCAGAATATCTAGCAGTTCTCTTATTGACATTCAGGAGAACTTTAGTTGCTTGCCAAGCAAACTGGGAAGAGCCTTAGAACATGGAGGTAAGTTGGTCGACAAATGTAAGACATGTTGCGCATGTGATCTTCGACCGTTTTAATGGCTTCCTGGGGTAACTCGAGTTCGACCATCCTTATAAGATTTCGCAGTGCTAGGTTTCTTGCTCGTTTCTCGTCCTTTTTCTTTGTAATTTTAGCTCATAATACCTCCATTCGTCCCTTTTCTTTGTAATTTTAGCTCATAATACCTCCATTCTAATATCTTCGTGAAATAAATGGAATTACATTTTGTGTAGATTTCAAAAGAGCCGTGTAAGAGAATTAATTTGCATTTCTTTTCTTAGATTTTCGTTCCTTTTTATTTTTGGCTAAATTTATATTTAGCATAATTATATTAGAAAAATTTCAGGATTTTGGGTTTTCTATGGGTTTTTGATGATGCTGAATCCATTTCCATGATCAAAAACATAATTCAAACAGTTCAATATTCTATTTTTATTTTACGAACAAGAAATCTTCCATCAAGATGAATTTGTAACATTGGTAAACAACATCATTGGAATAATATTGTGTGGTCTATTTGATCTCACCAACATCTTCGACAATCATGCAAAATAACACTAAAGCCACAATAATAGCTGGCCACCCACATCTTTCACAAACAAAATAGGAATTATAATAATAAATATATCATTGGCTAGTCACAAACACAATTTCTTAAAACGACATTGTGATGGAAATGTTTACCTACTATAAATGTCTTTTCGCAATGTGATGGCATAGTTGGAATTGGTTTTTCCAATATTTTAAATATAACACCAATGGCATTGATATACATCTCTTAAGGCCTTTCCTAGCACACCAGTGTCAAAGAAATGCTAAAGTATTATAGAGTTACTAAGGTTTAAATATTGGGTGAATCCCCATGGTACATCCGAAAACATATAATTTGTTTTATCAATAATATAATATGCATGTGTAGTTTTAACACTAATATTTTGATGAATTATAAAATCCTTTTAAATCTAGCCGAATCTTTCATTAAATTATAAACACTATAAAGTATTGACACATTTAAAAAAAAAATTAAAAAACATTTCAAAATTTTGGATAATTTTTCATAATGTATGCAATAGTATTTAATAATGAGAAAAAATGATAATTTAAACTATAATATACTAATTTTCCATATTTGAGAAAAGAAACATAAAGAGTTATTTTTGTGAAGTTTATTATTATATATTCTTGTAAATATCTTTGTATGATTTTGATCATTTTTATCGCAGTGGTCTTATTACCTCCCAAGGGACCTCCCAAGGGGCAAAGCACTAGAGAGGTACTCCCAAAAGTGTACAATCTTGAACTACATAGGTTCTTTTGATCAAACTAGGTCTTGACATATTCTTCTAGAGGCCTCACATTAAAATAATTTCAAAGAACAACTATCTTAAAATCATGAATATTTACATAAAATTCTTTTTGTTTCTTATACATTAGTTCTCTAATAGCTATATGCTTCTCCAATTCCTTAGATTTAGATAAACATATTGAACTCCTCGACAATAATTGAAGCCATATGTTAAGCCTAATGCCATATTTTTCTCATATAAACGTGAGAAAAAGATAAACAAAGGACTTCTTTACTAAAAAAGGTCTTTAACTTTAACCCAAGCCCTTAAATCAATAAAAATTAGATGAAGCCATAACAATAAAAAGTTCAATTAAGCATCAAAAGATAATTAACGAAGGAAAAATCAATTACAAATAACAGAAACTTCTATTAAGCCACATGTTGTTGATTATGGTGAATATGGTTTAACATGGTTGCTTAATTATAAAGTAATATAGTTGACCATGGTTGACAATTGTTGAACTCTTTTCACCGTGGTGAGTATAATTGCATGGTTGAGAAAAGTTATTAAATTTATATTAAAAATTAAATACTCGAAAAACTTAAATATTAATTAGTATTAAACATATATTAAATTTGTTATCTAAAGCTATTGAAGCTAAAGTTATTAAGTGTAATGACTATATTAATTTATATATCAATTTTGAGTATGGTTAATTAGGTGTTTGACATGAGTTAATGTATCTATTAGCATATTAATGTATAGCTTATTCTCTTAGTGTGTGGACAAAATATTATTAATCTCTTCTTATGTGTAGATAAATATATTATTAATGTGTTAAAGTATAAACTAATATATTTATGCATACTTATTAATGTATTATTATAAATCTATTATGGTTTAAATAATAGTATAAAATTATTTAAAAACCTATAAAATTATTTAAAAACCTCATTAATATACTAATAAATGTTATTATTAATAAACCTTAAACCTTTTTAATAAATAATTACTAAACCTTAATGCACATATTATATCATTATTAATAACCATATTAATGTTATTAAACATAATATTAATATTTTTTCCGAAGAAATATTTGAGAAGATTCACCCAAAGGAATCACATCCCACTAACTTAACGCCAAGGCATTGAGAAGAATTGAATTTGTGGCCTTCCATTAAGGAGGTGCTTTAGCGACTTGACCTCGACTAATTGAGTTAATTGAAGGGGATAATCTTAATATTCTTAAGAAACCTTAATTTTATCAATAGAACCTTATTATGATATCTTATTAATAAAACTTATTAGACCTTATTATTAATAAACCTAATGCCTATGGTGTCTATGGATAATGATGGTTGAGCATGGTGCTATGATTGGCATGTATTAATGCATATATTTATATATTATTAGTGTGTTATTATGTGTAGATAAATGTATTGATATACAATTACTAATATAGTATTATAGAGTTCCTAGGGTTTAAATAATATTAACAATAAACTAATTAAATCTTGTTAATAAATAATTACTATGTACCTAATATAAATATTATTAACATTATTAATAGTAGTCATGTTAATGTTATTGAACTTAATATTAATATTATTATTAAACCTTAATGATATTAATAATTATTAATAATAAATTTTTAATAACTTTTACCAATCTTGATTAGCAAGCCTTAATATTAATATAATTAATCAAAACTATATAACCTTATAAAGGAACAACATTAAAGAGATAATGTCACGTTACCACAAATTTCCTAATTAAAATATTAAGTAAATTCAATTTCCTAGGGAGGTGTAGTTTGATCAGTCATGCCATGAATTTATACCTATCTAAAGACAAGGGTTTTTACTAGGTCAGCTTCTGCAACATTCACCCCAAACCCTCCAAGCTCATCTTGAACATGTGTAAACCTCGAGAGATATTCCGGAATAATATCATTCTTCTACATTCTAATGTTTCGAAGTTTGTCTTTTAGAGTTAATTTTCTATGGTCACTGCTATTTACAAATAGCTCATTCAATGCCTTCCATATAGAAAATGGTGTCTCTTTGCCATGGATATTTGAGACCACATGGTCTCTCTCACCTTCCAGAAGAATTCTACAAGCCTTTGCAACATCCTTCTTCCATTGGGCTAATTGTTGTGCATTAGACTATTGGGGCTTTGCAATGTTAATTTTAACATATTCTAACACACTATTGTCATCGAGCACTGCTTCCATTTGATCCTTCTAGGCTATGAAATTTGAGGTACTCTTCAAGGCATACTCCAATCTCAGTCCATTGAAACACATTCTCGCGATTTTGAAGAAAAGTTGTTGCACTAAAGTTATTAAATCAAAATTCCTCATAGACAAGCTAGAAATATTGGCTCTACTATGATTTCAATGCTTTGATACCATGTATAAATTTGATATAAATTGCAACTGCTCAAGATTTCAAACTGAAAAACAAGAGGCATAATTCTACTCTACTGATCTGCGGAATGAAAACCACAATTTAGAACAACATGCATAGATATTCAATAAGAAAAACCATAAATATAAAGTGATTTGTAGGGCAACCGAACTGGGAAAAACTCGTCAAGCCTCTTTGGATTAACCAGTTGAATAGAGAAACTATTACAATTACTAGCTCCAGCTCTGAGCTCAAGCTACAAAAGAATAATTATTCTCTCTGCTCAATGAGAAATTGTAGCCAACACGTAGCTAATTATTTGCTCACCCACCAAGCCTCCTATTTTCTTGTGAAAATTTTGAGGAAATTTTCCCCTAAAAGATAGGAATTTCCTCCAAATTGATTCTGCAATTGCCAAGGATGGATCACCTAACCTCATGCAACACCTGTACACTCAAACTAGTGTAGAATTGATGTTACACGACCTTGGCATTTCCACTTTAGCTTAAGAACTCGAGTTCCTTGCATGCACTAGCTATTTTGGGTTGATTGATCAGTTAACTGACCAATCTATGAGTTAGATTGTTGTAGAATTGCACAATTGACCTTCAACTGACTTTATCAATGGTTAGAGGTCAGGTAACTGAATACGACTAAAAAACTGAATTGGATTACTAAAATTTAGCAATTACACATGCATAATTGAACTCCAAGCCCTCTAACTCAAATTTACTGAGCTAACTAAGTGACAAGATCCATGGCACGCTAATTAACTACCTCCAAGTTGTTTTGCAGATGTGGAAATTTGATTTAATCAATTTAAATAAGTCTAAAGTCAACTTAAATCTTCCTTGCTACATTTTTACAACATTGTAGATAATAAGGACAAGAAAAATTGAAAAAGCAACATCTTATTTAGGATTCAACTTAAAGTTGAAATCTTTATTGTAATTTAAGAATTCTCTAATTCTTTCTAAGAGACTATAAATATTTTTCATTTTTTCAAGTGAAAGTTGAAAAATGAAACTTTCCCTAATATATTCTACTTTTTATTATTTTTAGATGTTTTTTTAGTTATCTTTCTCTCTATCATAAAAATTGATAAAATAAATTTAAATTCTTTTCTAAATATCATGATAATTCAATTAATTATTATTTCATTGTTATACTAGAAAATCTTATTGTTATGGAGCTCATGCATGCATATATCACTTATTTGTTAAACTTTCATTCTAGTAATGAGAAATAAATATCAAAAGCTTTAGTTGTGGTGAATCCTTTACCTACCAATCTTCCATAGGCCCCTATAGATCTTCTTAGTGCCTACTCCACTTGCTTAGATTTGTGGATATTACCTATGCATCTTCTTCATACCTACTTTTTTTCAAACAAAAAAAAAACTTACTTTTGATATTGCATAGGAAATCGAAAAAGCACGATCTCTATTTAATATAAAGACACAAATGAGTACTAGGCATCACAATTGATTCAATATAGTTTTCATTAGTACCAAATAATTAGCATTCAATTTAAACATTCAATGTTAACAAAAATAATACTATTTATTTGTGTTCTTTTACATATAGTGTCTTAGATCATGATACATGTGTACATTAATTATTACCTATGTAATTCTTATAGTAAAATATTCTTGTAAGTTATATTTCTTTTATAAAATATTTTATAATTATGTATGGGAAAAAACATATTATATTTTTTTATTAAACATTGCAATGATATCAATCCATCAAATTACAATTGTTTGAACAATTAAGCCAATTATTTAACATAAATCTATTAGAAAAATAAATTATTTCATTATAAAACAATTTTATTGTATCTAAGAAATGGTATTTAGGCGATAAAGAATAAATAATCTTATTAAATACCTACCATATAAAATGGTAATTCCTATATAAAAAGTCCAATTCAATTTTTGCAATATATGTTTTTATAAATAGTAATTTTAATGAATTATTATTATTAATCAATAATTTCACTAGTATCCAATGAATAATTCATTTTTTGCATTCTCATTTGAAAAAAATAATCTAATTTATCTTATCAATATTAAAAATTGTTAATAAATTTAATGAATAGCATTCGTCTTCAAATATTATCATGAGGAGATCAGGCAATGAAGATCATTGAAAGTGGGCCCTGGGTAGATTGAGTCAACTTTAATGATGCAGCAAAGTCATAGGTACACTAATTAGCAACCGCTTTTAGATTCTTTCTTTTCATTTTCCGCAACCATTTCCATTGTGGACGCTTCTTCCTAAATGTGCTATCTATATATACACATGATAAGGATAGACCTCATCCTCATTCTATCAGATTACACCCACTACCCATTATGCCTATTCCAAGGGTTTCCGCTCCAAACTCTCAGAGGCCTCGTGTTACCGCTCTTTCGCAAATAAACTCGTTGAGCGCTGAGAGGAAATAAATAGATCGATTTGTAGAGAGCAGTGGATTAAATAAAGCGTGGAATCAAAATAAGAATCAATGGGGAACTTCTGTGCTCGGCTAAACCTTTCAGAACCACCGCGGCAATGAAAGTTATACAGTGGAGCGATGGTGGCATTGAAAAAATTGGGGAAGCAATTAAGGTGGGAGAGCTGATGGTGGACAATCCCCACCAATTCATGTGCGATTTTAGTGATCTCAGATCAGGCCATCGCATCGGAGCACTCAGTGCTGAGGAGGATTTGGCAATGGGCGGCGTCTACGTTCTTCTCCCCCAATACAAAAATATTTGCGCTGCGTACTATCGTCTTCTGACATGGCCTCGCTTAATTTGTCAGCATCTCAACGCATTTCTTCTCATGGAAAGCACTCCTGTAAGTCTAGAGTCTTTCCCGCCGTTGGCGCTGACCATTTATTTGTATTTTCTTCCAACAATGGCAATTAGAGTCTTTCCGGCCATTAGCGCTGACCATTTATCTAAATTTTCTTCAAACAATGGCAGTGACAAGAAGAGAAATCAACTGCAAACAAAATTCGCAGATCGGTTCGTGGTGCCAAAGTTAGAATTAAATGAAGATGAAGACCAGCTGACAGAGTTGGGATTGAGGCATCACACGATACGCTGTTTTAGGGATTGGAAACCAGTTCAAGAGACAATAAAGGAATCCCCGCGTGTTCGCAAACCCTAAGATCGCGGAAGGTCCCTCACCACACTGAAATGGATTAAGTTGTTTTGAGAATTGATGTTCCGTTTAGGTCCATTTAACATTAACATTATTCATTAAGTGTAGACCTGTTGATTCAATGGGGTCAGATGAGAGGTTTAAATCTCATGGGAAGGACTAGCGATGGGAGGCAATGGAAGTCATTTTGGAAATTAAATTTTTAGTGAAGGGAGAAAATTGATGTTTTAATTTAAGTTCATTTAGCATTAACATTATTCATTAAATGTAGATTTGTTGATTCAGTGGGATTTAATTTCTCACATGAGATGTGTAAATCTTATAGGAAGAGAGGTATAAATCTCATGGGAAGGGCTAGGGATGTGTTGACGGTGTTGGACTCACCAACATGTCATGGGATCTCTCTGGTAATAGGTCTCAATTAGAACTCATACGGTGTGGAGTAGGAGTTTCAATAGTGGGTAGTAAAACTATGCCTTGATTGGGATAGTGTGCAGAGGTAAGTGTGATATCTTTGTCGGAAGTAAGTGTGTGACTTTGCAACGAGTCAAGTGAGATGCACGGAGGTTCTAAATCATGAAGGGGGAGGGGGGGGGAAAGAAGTGTGCCCCTTAGAAGCATGTAATAGTACGCTGCCTCAAAGGAACACCCAAAATGAATGACATCACAAGCTAGAAAGAAGAATAGTTGACAATCCAAAGTGATGGGTTAAACCAACAACATGACATCAACTAGATTCATACAATCGTACACAAAATAGTTCATACACAAATGCGTAAGTTAAAAAACATAATTTTCTAAAGTAACCAAAATAGTAGAATTACAATAACAACATATGCATGAAGACGTGTTGGCTCTATTATTATATATTATATATATATATATATATATATATAAAGTGAAAGTTCCACCCATACATACACCACTGACAGCCACTAGACCCAATAGTGGAACATTACAGTCAACACCACCTGCTCCTCCAAAGAGATGTACTCGCTATATGCCAAGAAACTATTGACGGGCACAGATTGCATCGAGCAGTGAGGCGTACATGAAGAATATTGCTTGCTAGTCCTTGTGTAGAATTCGAGCATTCGATACATGCACTTTTATCTAAAGATCCAACATGTTCGATTAGTGGTAAGGCTTTCCTTCACTTGCCAACCGATCCGACACAACAACCCAACTATGCGGGTAGGTCTCCGTACTCTCTTGGCCATACAAGCGACATGTAGATATGACCAATAGTTGGTAAGCCTTCTCGAGTGTCTTTGTCTTGTAGATCTAGTTGGGTGTCATCCTGAACTTTGATGGCTCCCTTACGCAACACTTCAAGATATCCCTTGTGTTTGCGTTGTTGTTGGGAGTGTAGAACGGTGCAACCATCTTGTTCACCGGCTGTGGAAAATTATAAATCCGCTGATAATATTTCATCATGAAGGTAGAAATCTCTACTCCATTGACACTACTCAATATCATTGTCTCAGGATCAGTGTGTGAGACAATCCATTAGATCATTTTTGCACACAGGAAGGTGGGATACTTGCATGCAACATTGTACAATCTTGACTTATGAATATTGACATAGACATGAGAGTACTCCAGATTCTCCTCAAAATTTCCTGCGAATATAGTCTTGATGTCTTTCCATGTGATCTTGATGTCTTTCTCAATGAACAAATATGTGTCTGCATAAATAGGCAAGCTCAAAGACACCTATTCAACCACATCTCTAGTAGTGCTTTGAAAATGTGTCCTTTGATCCAACTCTCTTAGAGGCCATGTTACCTGTATTGCTAAGAAGTTGGTTAAGACTTGTTGTACCTGGAGACATAGAAGACATTCACGGAAAGCCAACGTTAGCAGAAAAAATAAAGCATCTTGGGAATCAATCATGCAACAAACTCGGTGACTGTTGGGCAAGATTGTACAACATTAACTTTGAGAGGCTAGGAGACGCTCAGTTGGAACTGTGCATTGTGCAGTCCCTGCTTCCAGTGAGACCTGCTCTTGACTTGAACTAGACAATGCATAGTCCAGAGAGGTTGACTGTGGAGTAAACTGTGCAATGATCAATTTAGTCAAGCTGGGTTGCAAGCTGGAACTGTGCATTGCACAGTCGCAGTGGGCAGGATTGGGCACTGTCTCCTAGGATTGCATAGAGCATAACTAGGAGCCAGTGTCAGGATGTCTCTGTGTAATTCCTAGAGGCGAGGAAAAGCCTTGACTTTTGGGATTGTGCAGTGCATGCTTGGAGAAGCAAGATTTGGGCCAAGGTAACCCGAATATGCCCATGGGCATCTTGAAAAGGAGAAGGACTGAATGAGTATGCAAATATGGTGCAAATCTTACTGAATAGTCTTGCATGCAATCCAAGCAAGTGTTAAAAGCAGTCAAATGGGAAAAACAATGAAGCTCATGAAGGAAGACACCGCAACAGACATTATCAGTGAAGAAACGGGGTCATGCATGCGACACTAAGGAATTGCAATGTAAAACTTGAAAAGACATTTCTACAAGTTAAAATAAATTGAAACACCAATGGTCGTTCACTAAAACAAAGAAAAAACATTGACAGAAGCCAAGAAATCAAAAGCGTCAGAAAAAGCAACAAAACACATGAAAAACTAAACTTAATCAGAAAGGTTGTGTCAACTGTGCCGAACATTCCTAGATTCCTCGAGAATGCCACAGCTCTAAGATTGAATGTAAAGAATGAGCTCTCTGAGGCATCCATTAAATAGATTTGTTAGATTTAGGGTTTATGACGTGCATGCCACAAATTTACGAAAAAGCGACACTTGGTGGGAAGTTTCTAAAATCAACTTTGCATGTAACTCCCACTACCAAAAATAGATCCCTAAAATCTAGGGATGTTTTTTTCTCTTTTTGCTTTTTGCTTTTTCAGGAAAATCTGCAATGCATGCAAGGAAGAATTGCGCTGTTCTGGAGGAACAAGACATCCTACTGGAACATGCAACAAACAACAACTGAAGGGAAGCTTCTGCACTATTTCTGGGTTTAGTGGCCTTGACTATCTAATAAGTTCTGTGCAATTTTCCAGAGAAAATTTGTTGGCTTGCTTTGTGCAATTTTCCAGAGAAAGGTTAGTTGCCTGCTCTGCACAATTTCTAAGAGAAAGGCTACTGTCCTCCTCTACACAATTTTCTAGAGCAAGTCTAGATGCCTACTCTGCACAAGTTCTGAGTGTAGGTCGCTACTCGGAATGCACAATTTCCTGTAGAGCACAAAGACGGGTTGTGAACCAAGTTACTAGTAAAGCTTGCGGTTAGTCGACAAAAAAATTGAGTGAACAAAAGCTATTAAAAAAAATATAAAAACAATTGAAACACAAGTACGTGAGTAGTTCAAGATGACTGCTAAGATTTTGAGGAGGGAGGCTCCAAAACGAATCAAAGGCAACATTTTGGAGTGTGTTTGTAGCCACTACAATAGGATGGGATGTAAGTCATTTTGGGAATTAAATTTTCATTGAACTTTCTTAAACGAGTTCAAGATCTACCTATGTAGCAAAGAAATATTACGTTGATGTAGCCACCGAATTATCCAATCTAAATTTCTAAACATTACAAGTGTTTTGGTCATAAAGTTGATTCACAATGGAATTTCCACAATTATTAATTTTTAATGGATAAGCCATGCAGATCATACAGATTGAAACTCTTGGTGCTGAACTTAAACTTCTTGAAGTCCTTGACCTCGACATCCGCTTCTTCCAAACTTTGGATCACGTACAACCCAATCCGCAAAGGAAGCACAGGCCATGGTGCCTTCTTCCTATGCAGTCCAACTGATAACTCTGTCGAGATGTGGTACAACCTCCTGCATGACCAACTTGTCCATGGAAACTTCAGCAACAAATGTAGAGCCTTCTTTGCACTATACATACTAATGAAGGTGCCATCGGGTGAGGCGTACAAATCTACAATGTTCAGCAACACCTCCATTGCTTCCTGGGACATGCAAGGCAGATCTTGTTCAAATATCATCGTGTACAGGGGGACAACAATGTGGTCAGATAGTCTAGACATGACCCCTCGGTAGTTGCACTCTGAGAGCAACTTGCAATATATGTTCACAACATTCTTTGAAGGTGTCTATGCTGAACCAATGCCAGGAAATTATTGATGTGCATAAATTTCATAGAGCACGTAGGCAGACATGAAGAGCCTTTCTTACTGATCCTTGAGTGGAATGTAGGCATTCGATACATGAACTTTTAGCTGAAGAGACATCATGTCGGATCAGTAGTAAGGCTTTCCTTCACTTGCCATTTGACACAACATAACAACCCATCTCTGCGGGAAGGTCTCCATACTCTCTTGGCCATACAAGTGACATGAAAAGACGACCAAGAGTTTGTAAGCTTTCCTGAGTGTATTTATCTTGTAGATTTGGTTGGGTGTCGTCCTGAACTTTGTTGACTCCCTTACCCAATGCTTCAAGATGTCTCTTGTGTTCACACTACTGGTGGGAGTGTAGAATGGTGCATCCATCCTATTCACTGGTTGCGGCAAATGATACATCTATTGATAATGTTCTGTCTTGAAGGTAGCAAGCTCTACTCAACTGACATTGCTCAGTATCATTGTCTCAGGATCAATGTTTGAGGCAATCTAGTGGATCATGTCTGCGCATGGGAAGGTGGGATGCCTGTATGCAACCTTTTACAATTGTAACTTATGAATGTTAACATAGAGATGCCGGCCCTCCTGATTGTCCTCAAAATTGCCTGCGAATATAGTGTTGATGTCTTGCCATGTGATCTTGATGCCTTTCTGAATGAACAGATGCATGTATGCATAATGAGGCATGCTCATAGACACCTGTTCAACCACATCTCCAATACTGCTTTCAACTATGTCCTTTGATCCAGCTCTCTTGGAGGCCATGTAACCTATACTATTGAGAAGCTTCCCAACACCTTTTGTAACTCGAGACAAAGCAGACGCTCATGGCAAGCCAATGTCAGCTGAAAACATAAAGCAACTCGGGAATCAATCATGCGACCAACTAGGTGACTGCTAGGCAAGATCGCACATCATTGACTTTGAGAGGTTGGGAGACTATCAGCTCAAACTGCTTATTGCGTAGTCCCATCTACGAGTGAGGCCTACAACTGAATAGAAATGCACAATGTGTAGTCTAAAGAGCGTGATTGTCGACTGGAACTGCGTAATGCGTAGTTCAGTCAAACTGGGTTGCTGGCTGGAACTGCGAATTGCGTAGTCCCAGTGGGCAAGGCTGAGCACTTTCTCCCAAGATTGTGCAGAGAACAACCCTGAGACAGTGTCAAGTAGCCTTTATGCAATTCCTGGAGGCAAGGCAGACCCTTCACTTATGGGAATGTGCAGTGCATGCCGGGAGAAGCAAGATCTGGGACAAGGCAGCCCAAATCTGCCCAAGGGAAACCTTAAAATGGGAAGCACTGAATGAGTATGCAAAGATGGTACAGATCTAAGTGAATAGACATGCATGCAATCCAACCAAGTGAAAAAATCAGTCAAATGGGAAAAATGACAAAGCTCATGAAGGGAGTTGCCGCAATGATAATTATTAGTGCAGAAATGTGGGTCATGCATGAGACACTCAGGAAATGTAATTAAAAACTTGAAACAACACTTCTACAAGTTAAAATACATTGGAATGCCCGCTATCGTTCACTAAAAAAAGGAAACCGACAAAAGACATAAAAAAAAGCTTACCCAGAATAGCTCTACTGAAGGTGCCTAGATGCTTTGAGAATGTCAGAGCTCTAAGATTGAATGTGAAGAATGATCTCTGGTGTGTCCATTAAATAGATTTGTTAGATTTATGGTTTATGATGTGCATGCCACAAATCTAGGAAAAAATGACACTTGGTGGGAAGCTTCTAAAACCGGATTTGCATGTAGCTCCCAGTGGTAAAAATAGATCCCTAAAATCTAGGGATGTTTTTTCGGCTCTTTATTTTTCGGGAAAAGCTTCCATGCATGCAAGGAAGAATTACATTGTTCTGGAGGGAATTGGGAAACTTATCGACACATGAAACAAACAATAATTGAAGGGAAGCTTCTGCGTTATTTCTTGATCCGGATTTAAACAGGAACGCAACAAATTACAGAGATAACCATAAACACAAAGATGCAGCGGAAATAATACTTCATTTCATTAATGGAAAATACTGAAACATGCTTACAATCAGAAATGGAAATAAACTAGCTAGGGCGATGGTAGCTTATCTCTGAGAAGAGATGTGATGGCTACATGCCTCTGAACTATGTTACAATGAGGCTCGAAGGCCTATTTATTGTTGAGAAACAATGAAAAAACCCTTAACATTCCAAAACCTAACCCTAGGAGATGAAACGCCAAACTGTGGGCCCCGTTTGGGGGTAAGTTGGTACATCAACTTCCCGGGTCGTAACTTTAGCATATGATCTCCGTTTGACGCGTACAATAGCTCATTAGAAAGATCTATTCGAGCACTATCCATTGTTGGAACGGGCAACATCGGTCCATGGCATGGACCCGTGTTGCCCCTGGATCCCCAAAAACGTCGTTTAGGGCCTCAAAACGGCTCCGGAAGTTCAGGACCCGAAAAACTGCTAAAAATAGTAAGTTGTGCTACAATTAAGGAAACTGAAAATGCTGAGAAAGACAATGGTGGGGGTCCAGGTGGACTTGGCAGGTGGCCACCAATATCCACCTGGATCATTCCTCCCCCCTTAGGAAGCAATGGTCCCCATTGCGTTGAGCTCCTCCATGAGATGAGGAAACTTTTGCTGAACCTGTTCCCTGGTGAACCACTTGCCCTGCTGAAGGAGTTGGCCTGCTTTGACAACTCGGTACAGTTGGATATTCTGTTGGCGGGTGTTCTTGATCTGTGTGTCCATGATCCGATCAGTTGCAGCTTGTTCCATGCAATCTGGATTTATTTCTGTGGGTTGGAGCTGTTCTGCAATGTCGGATGTGTCTAGTAATGGTGGAAAGTATGGCCGAAGGCGGTCCACATTGAACACTGGGTGCAGGCCAAGGGATGGGGGAATGCTGAGCTCAAATGCATTGTCTCCCATAGCCTTAGTAATGGTGTAAGGACCATATCGTAGTGGTCTTAATTTCCGATAGGCTCCAGTAAGGCGTTCCTTTTGCAAATGCAACCAGACTTTGTCGCCCACCTGAAACTTGTGTGGCACCCGATGTTGATCATGTCGTTGCTTGTACTTGGCATTTGATTTCTCAAGGATGTCATGGACCTGCTGGCGAATATGTTGGATGCGTTCAATGAAGCTGGTGGCCTTATCTGTTTCGGACTGGACATGAGCTGAATTCATGTGAGTAGCTGCAAGTGGCATGGCCACATCAATGGGGCATAGTGGCTGGAATCCCCAAACCACCTGAAAAGGGCTATGGTGAAGCTGTGGAGAGCTCGGTTGTAGCTGTGCTGAACATAGGGGAGGCTCTCGTCCCATGTGCGTGGATGCTTTGAGTTATACATGCGCAGAATGTGCACAATCATCCTATTGACAACCTCTGGCTGGCC
>APFE031219936.1:222428-244260 GCA_000404065.3 Pinus taeda
TTATTTCCAACAATTGGTATCAGAGCAAGTCCTTCAGAAGAAGCTTGATCACTTGAAGGAAGATCCATCATCATGAGCAATTACGAGAAAGAAGCATTGATCAGGCCACCAATTTTTGATGGGAGCAACTTCGTCTATTGGAAGGTAAGAATCACTACATATCTTCAATCTCTTGGTACAGAAGTCTGGGATATCATGGAAACATGATACACATTTCCTTTAGCAACTCCTACAGATACAACTGGTAAGAAGCAGTATGAAACAAATGCAAAGGCTGTCAATACTCTATTAGGGAGTCTATCTCAATCAGAATTCATCAAGGTTATGCAGCTCAAAACCACAAAAGAGATATGGGACAAGATTGTTCTGAGCTATGAAGGAGATGATCAGGTAAAACGAGCAAAACTTCAAACTCTCAGAATTCAATATGAAAATCTCAGAATGTCCAATGATGAAAGTGTGGCTAACTATTTCCTACGTATAGATGCGATTGTTAATTGTATGAAAAATTTTGGTGAAGAAATCAAAGAAGTTGTGTTGGTTGAAAAAGTTCTAAGATATTTGTCTTCTAAGTTTGAATCAAAAGTTTCTGCCATAGAAAAAAAACAAAATCTACAGAGCCTTACCATGTCACAACTATATGGAATCCTAACCACTTACAAAATGAGAAAAGGGGGACCATCAAACAAGAGAGAAGTCGCATTCAAAGCCTCAGGAAGAGGAGATTACAATGACTTAGGACATATATTGGAAGAAGAGGAAGAATCAAATTTTGTCAAGAACCTTCAATGGGGTTCTAGAAGATTTAGAGGTGAGTTACCTTTCAAATGTTTTGCTTGTGGAAAAGTCGGTCACTATGCTGCCAAGTGTCCTCATAAAGATAAGCTTGACAAAGGTAAGAAACCAGTTAGATGGAACAGAAAACAAAATGTAAGTAAGAATAGCTATTACACTCATGAAGACAGTGATGGACTTTCAAATAGTGACGAAGATGAACAAGGTAATGATTATAGACTTTTGATGGATTTTGAAGATGATGATTTCTTGGATGCTATAGATGAAGAAGGTCTTTATGAAGAAATTTCTAAACTCAAAATTTGCTTAGAAGAAAACAACATGATTATAGATACTCTGACATTCCAACTTGCTGAAAGAGAAAAACAAAATGAAAAGTTAGAATGTGAAATTGTGGGACTTAGAAACGATATTGAGAAATCAAAAGCTCTTAATCTTAAATTTGAGTCAAGTTTTTTTTTTTTCTACGTTAAGACTAACCTAAGTACCCACGGGGGATTTGAACCGGTGACCTATCGCAAGGAGTGCCTTAACAACGCACCCATTCACCGTCAATCCAAAGCCCCGTGGGAAAATTTGAGTCAAGTTATGTTGAGTCATACAGTCGTAATTAATGGGGAGCATTAGAAATTGTAATTACTCCCACATACCAGAGTTGGCTAAATTTAGGAGAGTTTATTAACTGAGTCAAGTGGAGTGAGTTTGAGTTAAGTTTGAGTTTGGGAAAAGTCAAACTTAGAGTGTGTGTGCATGTTGGGTTATTTTGGGTGAGTAGCAAGTCCAAAAATAACTCAACGTGCACACAAACTCTAAATTCAAATTTTCTCAAACTATAACTTAACTCAAACTCACTCGACTTGACTCAGTTAACAGATTCTCCTAAATTTAGCCAACTCTCACATGCAGGAGTAATTACAATTTCTAACATATATGATATTTTCATTAAGTATATTTGATTAAAAGCATTACATTTGCAGTCATAGTTTACATTCAAAAATAATTTTAACATAAAATTAATTAATTAAATATATATTTTTAATATTACTAAATTATATTGGAAATTAAAAATATTATTATATTTTAATAATCATTAACAATTTATCAAATCATTAGGAAGCCGTCAGTCTTAACAAAAAAATTTGATCCCATAACACTAAATTAGCATTCTAAAATTTCACTAAAGTTCATAAATATGTACACAATTTTCTTCCAGATGTATGAAAGGAGTGGAAACCTTGCAATAAAATTACAACAAAATGGAAAACAGATGTATAAACATTTTCTTGGTTTTGAGGGAGAGTAAAATAAGTGCAACAAAATCACTACAAAATTTAAACTATGTTAAGTGTAATCTAAATATGATATAATATTTTCTTTTTTAATTTGTTCATATAATGTAACACCCCCTCCTCCTAGGACCACCCAAGCAACCTGCCAGTCGAGGTAAACATGCAACCAAAGAGGCTACTATAAGGGATTCAACTTCCTTGGTGATCTTAAGGAAATGGAACCGACATAACATATCAAACAAACTCATCCACATCAGCGACAACACCCTCAAGAGACATGTCATCCACTCAAACATCCTATCCCTGAGTCCCACTATGGATTTAAGCCTTTTAACCCCTAGCTGATTTCATACTATAGGCATGAAAACATCCAACAACCCAAAGTCTCTCTCATAAGCCTATGTTCCAGAAACTGTAGAGTTTTCTCAGTAGGCCTGTGCCAGCGACCCCGAGATTTAAGCCACTTTTCTAACCCAAAAGCCCAGCCTCTGCCTAGAACTTGCTACAACATTTTGAATCCATCAAAGACATGATAAAAATGCTGATAATAAAAACCAACCTCAGGACTAGACCTGAGCAACCCCAACCGAGACTGACATTTTTTTCAAACACTTGGCATGAAATTAACCTATAGGTCTAGGATACAAGACATAGCATAAATGACTAAAAGAACTTATGAAACCTAACCAGAAGGATCACCTCCTTCCCCATTGAACTATTATAACATCAATTAGGTCTTGCATCCATCCATTTAACAATTACAAGTAAATACATGAAATAAACATGACATGAACACGTCATTTAGCCATGCTTATAACCATCATAAAACCATATAAATATCATAGATATGACAACCATTAAATTCATATATAAATAGCTACAAAAGTAAGAGAAATTAGATTTTATTAATCATAGGAAATTCTGACCATGTTTATGACTTCCATGTACCACCCGACCATAGACATGGCTGAACCAAACCGCTCTTTCAATCATTCACCCTCGTGCCATATTCCAAACATGAGTGAGGGATCTCATAAAACAAACAATCCAAGAACAACCAAGGGAATCTAGAGGTTGAACCACTTCCACCCTCACCAAACTGTGATCACACCAAAACTGGTGCTCCTATCACAATCGAATTGAACTTGGAATTCCATCTAGAATCCATCACTATCCTTGAGGAATTTTCTGTCTCCTTGTCTCTCAGGATTTACCACAATCCAATCTAGGATCACTAGGCCCTTAAGTGTGACCAGTCTTTCAGGCTTTACCACAATCCAAACCCGGATCACTAGGACCTAAACCAAGACTCGTCCCTCAGGCTTTAGAGTGTATCCTGCCAAAATCAATCAAGGGGTTTCTAGGCCTTTGGGAATGAAACTTGAGACCACCTCTAGCCTAGATTCTGAAATACATCTAGAAAACCAAAGCTCAAAACCAAAATAAACATCCCAACACCACGACATCTGGAAAAAGGTAAGGCTAGGTTGAAAACCACTGTCATAATCCAATGAAACCATGACACCGACAGCAAGAGAACCATACACTAACATGCAAATCCATGCATGTCCAAATCAGCTAGGAAATAACATAACAAAAGGTTACCTACAAGTATTCCTATTGAACTCATTTGGTCTTGCTCTTCTTCCTTGATCCTTGCTTTCCTTCCTTTCCCTTTGCTTTCTTTTTCTTCCTTGATCCAAAGCTAGAGTGCTCCAAGGAAACTCTAAGTGATCAAGAGTGAGGGGGAGAGAGAGAGAGAATAATGAGAGAGCTCCAAAATTGAACTAACAAAAGGTTACCAACTGATACTTAGAAGCCTTTTTATTAATGAGGCCTCTATTTTCTTCATTTTTCCATTATTTTCTTTCAATTTCCTCCTCACATCCAACCTGTGACCTTTCACCTTACTTTTTTCCTAATTTCCTCTATTTCCATAAATAAATGTGCCAAAATTGCCCTTTTTCCTTTTAATGCCTTTGGCTCAGCCTTTTCTAATTTCCCTTAGCCAAAAACACACATCCAGTGATGCCCACTAGAATATATTTTCCCAAAATTCATCTTGGAATACATGTCCCTTACCCGTGGCCTTATTTTCCCCTTTTTAACTTTTATTACATGAAATTTTCACCACGGTCATTACAAAACCCTCCTGCTTGGGTAAAATTGTCCTCAGTGTCAAACCACACCAAGAGCTCAGTAAAACCACTGAAAATAAAACATGATGCCCACGGATCTTTATGACTTAGCTCGTTGTAGTATTTACAATGAAAGACTTGCTCAAAAGCATAACATCATGACAACATGCCAATATAACAACCATAATAACATGACACCTATACCTTTTATTATATCTTTATAACTAAGTTCTCGACGGTATTTACATCCATATACATATACATACATATAGCAAAAGATCAACAAAACATATGCCAAACATTTACCGACATCAAACCAAAACTGCTTTGCCTTAACAGGAAAATAGTGAAGGATACAAGGCCTACATTTGATCTGCCATCTTCCACGTAGCTTCTTAAGGCCTAAATTTCTTCCACTGCACTTTAACTTTCTCTATGGCTTTGTTTGTAAGCATGAGATGTTTCCACCACAATATGCTCTAAGGCTCTGACTAGAACTCTCCTTCCTACCCCACCTGCAATTCAAACCGACGAATAACATGATTAACATCCTTTATATACTTCTTAAGCAATGAAATATGGAAAACATCATGTACTTTCACTGTTGGAGGCAGTGCAAGTTGATATTCCACTGGTCCAATCCTCTCAAGGATCTCAAAAGGCCTGCAATACCATGGTGCCAATTTGGCACATGAACCAATTCTCAAAGAGATTTTCTTGGGCTTGATGCACAAATACACATGCTCCCTAACCTGAAACTCCTTGAATACCCTATGATGATCCACATAACCCTTATGTTTATCATGTGCTGCCTTTAGGTTCTTCTTTATATCTTGCATTTCCTGCTCCATATCCGCCAACATATCCAGTCCAATAAGTACCCTGTTCACTGGATCACTTCTAGATGACGAGAGTGTTACAAATTCATCCATACAATGCCTTGAAAGGACTCATCCTAAGCGAATCCTGATACCCATTGTTGTCTGTGAACGCGACCATTGGAAGATACTCCTCCCATTTCTTCTACTAGTGCATCACGTACATCCTTAGCCTATCCTCCAAGATCCTGTTGATCTTCTCTGTCTGTCCATCTATCTACGGATGATAAGATGTATTGAACACCAAGTACGTACCCAAGCCTGCAAATAGCTCCTTCAAAAAACTTAGAAGCGAACTTCACATCCCTATCTGACACAATCTTCTTTGTAACACCATGCAGTCTTGCTGTCTCTCTAATGAAAACTTGTGCTACCTCACTAGATAAATATGTAGTCTTTAATGGAATGAAGTGAGCTTCCTTGTTCAACCTGTCAACCAAGACCATAATAGAATTATGTTTCCTCACTGTCCTTGTAAGACATGTAATGAAATCTATGGAAATGAACTCCCATTTCCATTTTGGAATCTTTATAGGTTGTAGTAAACCACCTCGATGTTTTAATTCTACCTTTACCTACTGACAATCCAAACATCTAGCCACGAACTCTACCACTTCCTTCTTCAGATTCAGTTAATAGTAGAACTTCTTCACCACCGTCAATGTCCTTTGATATCCTGGATGAACCGAGTATGGCTTGGTGTGAAACCTCCTCAAGGTAATATTCTTGAGTTCATTGTAATTCAACACATAGATCCTGTCTCTAAACCTCACCAAACCATCTTCCTTGAGATGATAGCGCACATCCTAATCACTTGTACCTGTACCTTCACCTGTACCTGTACATGTAACTGTATTTGTACCTATGCATTGATATAATGTGTGCGTAATATCCATGTATTTTTCATCGTGGTGTCCTTCTTGGAAGATCATATCCTCTAACTTTTTCCCATAAGAGCTCATAGCTTCTATATGATTTACCTATACCTTCTTGCTAAGAGAATCTACAACTTGGTTTTCCTTCCCTTTGATGTATCTAATCTCTAAGTCAAACTCACTAAGGGTATCCAACCATCTAGCTTGCCTAACATTTAGATTTGGCTGATCAAACAAATAGCTCAACCCACTATGATCGCTCATCAATGTAAACCTCATGCCCAGAAGATAGTGCCTTCACATCTTCAATGCATGTATATTCACTGCTAACTCAACATCTAGCCACGAAGTCTACCACTTCCTTCTTCAAATTTGGCAAATAGTAGAACTTCTTCACCATCGTCAATGTCCTTTGATATCCTCGAAGAACCGAGTACGACTTGGCATGAAACCCCCTCAAGATAATCTTCTTCATCTCACTGTAATTCGACACATAGATCTTGTCTCTAAACCTCACCGAACCATCTGCCTTAAGACGAGAATGTGCATCCTAATCTCTTGTACCTATACCTTCACCTATACCTGTACCTATAACTGTATTTGTACCTGTGCTCTCCTGTAACCTGTCCATAATATCCATGTATTTGTCATCCTAGTGTCCTTCCTGGAAGATCATATCTTGTAACTTTGTCCCATAACATCTCATAGCTTTTATATGATTTACTTGTACCTTCCTACTAAGAGCATCTACAACCTGGTTTTCCTTGCCTTTGATCTATCTAATCTCTAAGTCAAACTCACTAAGGGTAGCCAACCATCTAGCTTGCCTAGCATTTAGATTCGGCTGATCAAACAAATGCCTCAACCCCCTATGATCACTCATCAATGTAAATCTCCTACCCAGAAGATAGTGCCTTCACATCTTCAATGCATGTATAATCACTGTTAACTCAAGATGATGAGTTAGATAGTTCTTCTCATGCTCATTCAGTTTTTGTGACTCATAACACACCACCTGTCCTTATTGCATGAGAACTCCACCAATTCCTCCCTTGAAAGCATTTATACACACTACAAACTCCTTATCTGGATCCACACTATTTAGGACTGGTGCATGTGTCAACAACTCCTTAAGCTGCTCAAAACTAGCCTCATATTCTTCTATCCATTCGAACTTATTACCTTTCTTCAACAATGATATGATAGGATATGCAATGCGTGAGAAGTTCCTGATGAACCTCCTGTAGTAACCTGCCAATCCCATAAATGATCTCACCTCATCCACATTCTTAAGAGCTGCCCACTCCATGACGACCCTTATCTTTTCTAGATCCACTGCTATGCCCTCCTTGGAGACAACATGCCCCAAATAATGTACCTCAGTCTAAAAGAAGCTGCACTTTCTAAGTTTAGCATATAATTGATGCTCTCTTTAAAATATCAACATTGTTGCTAAATCCTCAACATGTTTTCCCTCATTCTTAGAATATACCACTATGTCACCAATGAATACAATAACAGACTTGTCCAGATAAGGACACAACACACTATTCATCAAACACATAGATGTAGCTAGAGCATTAGTCAAACATAATGGAACAAAAACAAACTCATATTTCCCATACCTGATCCTGAACGTAGTATTGAAGATATCCTCTCCCTTGATTCATACCTAATGGTATCCAGATCTCAATTCGATCTTTCATAACACTGCTACTCCCTCAACTGATTAAACAAATCATCAATCCTTGGTAATGGGTACCTGTTCTTGATCATTACCTTGTTCAGTTGCCTGTAGTTAATGCACAATCTAAGAGTACCATCTTTCTTCTCCACAAGCAACACTAGTGCACCCTAAGGTGATACACTTAGCCTAATGTACCCCTTGTCCAACATTTCGTTCAGCTGCAACTTTAACTCAAACAACTGAGGTGTGCTCATCCTGTAAGGTATGTTGGATGTTGGAGATGCCCTTGGTACTAACTCAATAGAAAAGTATACCTCCCTGTGAGGTGGCAACTCTGTAATGTCCTCAGGAAATACATCCTAGAACGGTTGCAGAACACAGTGTTTTCTTAACACATATGCATCATCAACCTCCTTACCCTTGTCACTAGAAATGTGTACTGCAAATATCATACAACCTTTTCTGCAACTATGCTTATCCTATATAGCGGTAAACCTCCTCACTGATGTAAGATTATTATTCCCCTACAAAGTACATTTTTCCCCATTATCATCCACAAACTCAATGGCCTTGCTGAAGAAATCCACTTTGGTTCAATGAAGGTATAGCCAATCCATACTTAAAAGCCTACTATATGAACTCAATTATAGTGCATTCAAATGTGTTGTTATAGGCATACCATTTAATTCAAATGCATAAGCTCTTACCGAATGGTAAACTTGCTTTTATGTTCCTGTAACCAACGGTACCAAACAAAATTATGTATGCACCTCTTTTCTCAAACCACACTTATCCACTAGGTCAAGATTAATATAGCTATAGTTGAATCCATGATCAATCAAAATAGAAACAACTTGATCACAAAGCTTACCGTCCATCTTAATGATCAATGATTGATGATTTGCCTGCATATTGTCCACAACTTCATAGATCCAAGGAATGCAATGACCAACATTACCAAATTTATGCACCTCCTGAGAACTGTAGATCTAGGGTCTACCGCCACTTTGATACCCTGGAAAATTCCTCTTACGATGATCCTTAACTAATATCTAACACTACAACAGTTCCATACCACCGCCTCTAACTTGCTTCTCTCCACGTCCCTTCTCAGTTGTATTGAATCTCTTGTAAGGAATTGCATTTTCTTTCTCACTTTCATCTTAAGGTCTTCCTCTCTTAGGTGGCCATTTTCCTTTATCTTACTCATTTCTTTTCAAGTCATGCTCAGGCTTAACTTTGCACTTCAACTGATCATAACAATTCTTCAACTTTTGGATGGCCTCCTCTAATGATCTAGGCTCATCAAAATCAATCTGGTCTCTATATCCAAATGTCAGTCCATTAATGTATCTTTGAAGCTTGGCCTTCTCCTCCCTGAGGTAAGGCACATATCTCAAAAACTCCAAAAACCTACTAGTACACCCATCATCTGTCATACAACACATCCGCAACTCACGACAGTACCTCTCACGAAAGTACTTCTTCTTGAAGAGCCTTTCAAACACATGGCAAGTCAAATCTTCCTCATGTATACCTTTAACATTTTTCACATCTTCCCACCAAATATTCACTTTACCATTGAGACTGAAAGTGGCTATCTCTGCTATCATGTTTTCTTAATAAGCATACAATCAAAATAATTTCTTCATAACAAACAAACATGCCTCTACATCCTATGATTTCTTCATCTCTCCATCTGGAAAGTATCCCCTATCACTCCTCATGTAACGATGATAACGATGACGATCATGATGCTTATAAAAACTTCTTAGAAAAGTACTTCTTCTTGAAGATCCTTTCAAACACATGCCAAGTCAAATTCTCCTCATGTATACCTTTAACATTTTTCACGTCTTCCCACCAAATATCCGCTTTACCATTGAGACTAAAAGTGTCTATCTCTGCATTCATTTTTTCTTAATAAGAATGCAATCAAAAGAATTTCTTCATAACAAAAAATCATGGCTCTTCATCCTGTGATTTCTTCATCTCTCCATCAAGCAAGTATCCCCTATCACTCCTCCTGTAAGGATGATAATGATGACTATCATGATGCCTATCAAAACCAGAACTGGAATAGTACCTCTGTCGATCACCTCTTCTATCTCGAGTGTCTAACAAACTACCATATATGATCGTGTCAGATCTATCTGATGTGTGTCTACTAGGATGCCTACTGCCATATGCCCCATTAGTTAATGATTGATCCAAAGTGGTCCCTATCGCTACAAATTTAATAAACTCTGAAGTAGTTTCACATTCAACTTTGCTTGTTTCTCTTGTGCCTGCATGATTTTTTAATTGTCTCTTTTGCAACTCCTTATTTCTTCCTTCAGCCTTCTCAATGTGTCTGCCAATTCAGAAGAGTGCCCCACACCACGCTACCTATCTGATGCATAGGGAGATTCTATGTACTCTACCACCTTGCTAGCCATCTGATCTCTTTACTACAAAGCATACTATGTCAATTAAACAAAATCACAATAAACCAACATACCTTAGCATAATTCGGGGATGATACCTTGTCTGCAAGATCATCAAATCAACGTGATACATGTATAACATTATCATAACAACCTATAGACATATATCGGATAAGTGTATCAACGCATAAACATCATTCTAGCTAGGGTCTAGTCATCAATGCAAGGCCATATCAAGAATGCACGCTATGACCTCATGCATGACAATAACCATTACTCCATTGCACACATTTTTGCATGCAACAATTAACATGCATAGGCAACACCTAATCAACTACAAATACGTATGAATGCATCTAGTTGAGCATAAGTGATCAATTCTTGTAACCAACCTGCAAGACTAATACATGTAATCAAAACATTCAAGAATGCACATGACATACAAGGATGTAGTCAAGCGACATATAATCAACGTGTATTTGGCATATAGCCATGTGCATCCAATCATATACTTCTGATGACGCATCCCAAAAAATCACATCAAGTTCCTCATGATAACCTTACTACAATTATGATCAACATGATGCAATGTATTAAGCACATGGAATGCAAGTCTAAGAGACACACATGCAACTGACATGCATGCATGACCAACACTTTCATCCAAGGAGAGTGCAACCACACTCTAATGCCACTCTGTAACCCCCCCTCCTCCCAAGTCCACGTAAGAAACCTGCCAGCTGAGGTAAACATGTGACGAGAGAGGCTACTATAATGGATTCAACTTCCTTGGTGACCTTAAGGAAATGAGACCGACATAACATATCAAACAAGCTCATCCACATCAACAACAACACCCTCAGGAGACATGTCAGCCACTCAGACACCTTGTCCCTAAGTCCCACTGATGATTTAAGCATTTTAACCTCTGGCCACTCTCATGCTATAGCCATGACAATGTCCAACAACCCAAAGTCTCTCTCATAGGCCTATGTGCTAGTGACTGTTGACATTTCTCAGCAGACCTATGCCAACGACCCCGAGATTTGAGCCACTTTTCTAGCCCATAATCAAGATCTCTTCCCAAAACTTGCTACAACTTTATGAATCCATCAAAGACATGATAACAATGCTGATAATCAAAGCCAACCTCAGGATTAGGCCTAAGCATCCCCAACCAGGACTAACATTCTGTCAAACACTTGCATCGATGCAACCTATAGGTCTAAGATACAATACAGAGCATAAATGACTGCAAGAACTTATGAAACATAATCGTAGGGATCACCTCCTTCTCCATTGAAGTATTATATCATCAATTAGGTCTTGCCTCCATCCATTTAACAATTACAATTAAATACATGAAATAACCACGACATGAACCAGTCATTTAACCATGCTTATAACCAGCATAAAAACATATAAATATCGAAGATATGGCAGCCATTAAATCCACATATAAGTCAATGCAAAAGTAAGATAACTCAACTTTTATTAATCATAGGCAGATCCGACCAGATTCAGGACTTCCACGTACCAACCGACCATAGACATATCTAAACCAAACCTCTCTTTCAGGTAATCACCCTTGTGCCATACTCTAAGCATGAATCTGAGATCTCATAGAAAAACCAATCCAAGAACCACCAAGGGAATCCAAAGGTTAAACTACCTCCAGCCACAACAAACAGTGATCACACCAAAACCAGTGCTTCGATCACAACCGAACCGAACTTGGAATGCCAACTGGAATCCATCACTATCATTGAGAAATTTTTCGTCTTCTTGTCTCTGAGGCTTTACCGCAATCCAATCCGGGATCACTACGCCCTAAACCTAGATCAGTCTCTTAGGTTTTACCGTAATCCAAACCTAGATCACTAGGACCTAAACTGAGACTCCTCCCTTAGGTTTTACCATGTATCCAGCCAAACTAGTCAAGGGATTTCTAGGCCTTTGGGAATGAAACTTGAGACCACCTTCGCTCCGGATTCTGAAATCCATCTGCCAAACCAAAGCTCAAAACCAAAATAAACATCCCAACACCATGGAATCCGGCAAAAGGCAATGCTAGGCTAAAAACCATTGTCATAACCTGGAAAATCCATGCCACCAACAACAAGAGAACCATACACAAACATGCGAAGTCATGCATATCCAATCCAGCTAGGAAATCACACATGCAAAAGGTTACTTGCAAGTATTCCTACTGAAGCTATTGATCTCGCTCTTCTTCTTTGATCCTTGGTTTCCTTCCTTTCCCTTTTCTTACTTTTTCTTCCTTGATCCAAAGCTAGAGTGCCCCGAGAAAACTCTAAGTGACCAAGAGTGTGAGAAAGAGAGAGAGAGAACATGCGACTTGTGACCTTTCACCTTACTTTTATCCTAATTTCTTTTATTTTCACAAATAAATGTGCCAAAAATACCTTTTTTCTTTTTAGTGTCTTTGCCAATTTTCCTTAGTGAAAATCACACACCCAGTAATACCCACTAGGATATATTTTTCCAACATTCAACTTGAAATACATGTCCCTTACCTGGGGTCTTAATTTACCTTTATTAACTTTTATTACATGAAATTTTCACCAAAATTGTTACATATAATTTTTATTAAAATCGTGATTTTTAATTATATATTTTTTAATATAAATATATAAATATATAAAACAATTTAATTATGCAAACTGCGTTACTTAAATTTATATTTCCAATAAAATTTTATCCCCTTAAAAATGCTACTTTAATTATCATATACACTCCTCTTCAAAATAAAAAATTTCCATACAACTTTACATAGCCATTTAGCTCACATCACAAAATAACATATCGTAATATCTTTATAACATACTTTAATTATTAAATGTTTCTATTTTTTTCCAAACATAATTCCAAGGAATTTTATTCCATTTTCATTCTATTAATTAGCTTACAACATTGGCCAATTGGTTTCCACAAAGTATCCACAATCATAATTCCTAACATTCCTGATTTTTTTTTACATTGTCTTAATTTTCCTGTAGCATACGTTTCAAAACTGTACCAACCCCGGAAGTACATCTAAACAATGTGAAAGAGCAACCAAATTTGGGAATTAATTTTTTAAAAACTACACATGATGTTTGGATAAGTTGTTTTCTTTTTAATTAAATAATATACACGGTGTTTAAATAATGTAGACGCATTAGATTATTATTTAGTTATGTTTGGTTATTGTAGTATATGTGATAAATGTTGGAAAATGTAATTCTATTTGTTTCGGTTGTGATTATTTCTATTTAAAAGAGTCTATTTCTATTTTGTTTTCTATATTTGTGTGTGGTTGAGATATTCTTTCAACCAACAGATTGTGTGTCCAAGATAATTTTTCTATCTTGAGCCAACACTTCCTGTATATATGTAATATGATATTTGTAACATGGTATCAGAACCTCTAAGGGCCTGGCCCGTCTTGGCCTGAGGGAAATAAGAAAGAGTATATTCGTATATTAAGTTTTTTTATTGTCCATCAGATTATTAAAAGTTGTTTTGAAGCCGTTGAAGAGTGTAGACCATATCTAGACTATGAGTGTTGACATACCTGTATGTAGTGAGTGAAAGAAAGTTTTGTGGCATGCTCAAATTTAAAGTGGGTGCACAGTGGGCTATGGTGGATCAATATGCCTATTGCTAGTGTGGCTTGTTGCTGGATCGTTGGTGTGGCCAGAACGTTTCACTTGAGAGAAGTTGTGGAAGGTTATTGTGGATCTAGTGTATGCTATGGTGCGAAGAATTTTGATTCGACCTGTGGATTGAATTTGCTCTTATCTGTGACCTGCATAACATTTATCTATTTGGATTTATTCGAACTCACGGATTTCGGATATATCCAAAAGATATTGATTGTAGATATTTGAATGTGGAGAGTCCCTTGTAGCCATGGCTATTGTTACTTCTTACTGCACTGAGTCATTGGAAAATGGTTTCAGAAAGGCTCTTAATTTGGACAGCGGTGAGGGGGTCCATGGTGGATCTATGAGTTTGTTTCTTGGTTTGTGCTCGATCTGATGTTGCTGCTAGTGTGGAGGTAGCAATTAGTGTAGCGGAGGTCGAGCAGGTGCAGAGGTGGCAGTGGGTGTAGCAGTGGTAGCGTCCTGCACTCAGTGGGAGTGACCTATCTAGAGCAGATCTGCAAAGTGCATGCTCGTTTTCACGATCATTCTCAATCATGCTGTTGTTGGACGATTTAGCCCCCTGCATGTGGATGAGCAGTAGGTGAATGGCCCTTCACATCATATATGGAATCATAGGAATCCCAGAGGACCAGTGCCACCTCTCGGCCCTTCACTCTGTTAATAGTGAGGACCATCCTTCAGCAGCAACACCACCACCACTAGGCCGTGTTTTGGAGAAATATAAAAGATAGTAGTCTTGGTGTTTGAACTATTTATTTCGTATTTCATATATAGCTTTATGAATGATAATTTTTTGGTATTTTTTTCATTTGATTTTGGTAAATAAAAATTCCCGAGGGTGATGAGCATTGTTTGTGGAGTTAGTTGAAGTAAGCTGCAGATTGATGGCTTAGACACTCAATTAACCATCAAAATCAAGTCGGAGCTGGCTAGTCAAAAGATTGTTCGATTCAGGATCCATTGCCTTAGTGTGAGCATCTTTGTGTGAACTGCCAGCATTAGGGAAAACAATTTTAATCTCATCTTTGGCTGGGAAGCTCAATTCAAAATTAAGAGTAATTGGCTCTATGACATACAATGGACACAAACTATATGAGCTCGTTCCCCAGAGAACATTAGCTACATTAAAATTTGTTGTAGGAGAGCCCGTTTTGAGGAGAGAAAAAATAGCGTGGATGAAGAAATGTGGTGAGGTGCGTTCACTGAGTTTGGGTTCGTGTTCACTTTCATGAAACTTGATTTCTATGTTATTGATGCAAGGTTTTGTTCGATGCGACAAGTTATATAGAATTGTTGTGTATATTAATATGTCATGTAATGGTATTTCTGGTTGTCATTGAAGTGACATTGGTCTGACCAACTATTGTCACAATTCTAAGTGTGTTTTGGAGCTGGTCATTCCAACAATACCCAAATTTACAAGAATTATTGATTACCAGATATGATGAGGACATGACATTGAAGATGACATCAAAGGAGTTACATCACAGATTAAAGGACGATGGACAACTAAGTTAAAATTTGTGTGAGTTTATTGAACAGACTCATGGTGTATTATGTATCACATACATTTATTAGTAAGCAAGTTTAGGATGTTTTATAGTGGTCTTTGTAATGTATGTACCTAGTAACTGCAGAGTTGGAGTTGTGTTGTAAGCCTTGTAAGGCATGTGTACTCTCATAAATTTCGTGGTAATCTAAAAACCACTTTGTATTTTTTAGTGTCAGTTTGTAGTAAGCTAGAAACCACATGTAAGAGTGAAGTGGACAATGATTCCTGAGGCATGGTTTAGGGTCAGCCGAAAAAACCCTTAGCATGGATGAGAGTGAGCTGAGAAAACCTTGGGCCTGGCTAAGCCAGGTTTGCAGTGAAGCCTTCATGGTTTTGTTGAGCCTTCGTGGCTGAGAGCCCTTAGTGGCATGGTTGAGGGTGATCCTATAAAACCAAAAACATGGTTATTGGTAATCCGATAAAACCCATGATGATGATATTGGAGGGGGATTTACAAGTAGTGACATTTAGTTTGGCCAACTATTGTCACACATGTGAGTCTGTGTTGGAACTGACCATTCCAACAATAGACAAATTGATTTACATGTATAGGTACATGTATGCAGTGATAATGGTTAACAGAACCATGTATGCGAAGGACATCCTACTAAACTGGCAATTGCAGTGGTTGGGCACCCATGCATTCTGGTGGATGGTTGTTCCTTTATATGGACGCCGACATATTCTCTTGTTATGTTTGACCATAACTAGACTTTGCACATTGATATCGAGAGACAAGTAATCATTAAGGAGGAGTGTTGGAAAACGTAATTCCATTTCTCTCAGTTGTGATTATTTCTATCTAGAGGAGTCTATTCCTATTTTGTTTCCTAGATTTGTGTGTAGTTTAGATATTCTCTCAAGTAACAGATTGTGTGTCCAAGATCGTTTTCCTATCACTTCTTGTATATATGCAATATCATATTTGATTAATAAAATATAAATTTCGATTATAGAAATTTAACTAGTTTAATCAAAAAAATTTATGTTTGTATTAGAAAAATAGTTACATCTATCGTTGAGGGAGTCCAAGGTTGAATTGGAGTAATTGTGTCTCTACTCTTAGGTTTAATGCAACCTGCTGCGAAACCTAGTTTAAAACCTTTTTATGTTTGTATTAGAAAAATGGTTACATCTATCGTTGAGGAAGTCCAAGGTTGAATTGGAGTAGTTGTGTCTATGCTCTTAGGTTTAATGCAACCTGCTGCGAAACTTAGTTTAAAAGGAGCCGGGAGCAATTAGTTTGGTCTAAAAAATGTTACTTATGTAAATGAGTTTGGACGGCTCCTAGCCCAATGGGCTTCATCTAACAAAAGTTAATTCTGTTAATGAGTTTGGATGGGTTTCGTCTAACAAAAGCTAATTCTGTTTGGATATTTTTGTGTAGAACACCATAGACTATCTCCGATAATGAAAAATAACTTGGATCTTTTAGAATTTTATTTTATTTTTATTAATTTTACTGGTAACTTTGTTGAATAATAAATTTGATTTGTGAAATTTACCTAATCTAAAATTTTCATACTCCATTCGAATGGCCGAATTCATTTATATATTCCAAAAACCATTTTAAATTACATAACACCACAAATTTTATTACCAAAATTTTGAAATCTAAAAAAGCCAAAGCTCGAAAAACATTTGATAAATCCAGAAGACTTTCCAATGGGTTAGATATTTTTCTGTAGGATGCCGTAGCCTATCTCCCAACGATCAGTATTAAAAAAAAAAAATGTAATTACTGAGAACTTTCCAGCCCCACATATTTGAAAATTTCTTTCCAAATGATAATTAGAAAAATCCAAAGGTCTTTTAATGTCGGGCGGCGAGCCTCCATCGAAGTGGAGTAAGTGTCCAGGGAATGGCCACATCAGCCAACGAAGATCACTGATAGTAGGCCCTGGGTAGATTGAATCAACTTTACGAATACAACATTTACGGCAAAGTCGTAAGTACACGCATACGCATACGCATTCGCATCCGCCTTTGGAGTCTTTCATTGCGTTTTCCGCAACCATCTCGATTGTAGACGGCTTCTTACTAAATGTGTTATATATCATCTACATATTATAAGGATAGACCTCATCCTCATTCTAGCAGATCACACCAACTACCCATTATCCCTATTCCCACGGTTTTCACTCCAATACTCTCAGAGGCCTCGTGATACCGCTCTTTCGCAAATAAATTCGTTATAACTCTCTTCAATCAATTAGGCGGACGCTAAGAGGAAATAAATAGATCGATCAGTCGAGAGAAGTGGATTAAATACATCTTGAAATCAAAAAAAGAATCAATGGGGAATTATCTGTGCTGCGCTAAACCTTCCAGAGCCACCGCGGCAGTGAGAGTTATACGGTGGAGTGATGGTGGCATTGAAAATTTTGGGGAAGCAATTAAGGTAGGGGAGCTGATGGTGGACAATCCCCACCAATTCGTGTGCGATTTCAGTGACCTCCAAGCAGGGCGTCGTATCACAGCACTCCGTGCTGAGGAGGATTTGGCATTGCGGGGCGTCTACGTTCTCCTCCCTATGCAAAAATATTTGCGCTGTGCACTATCGCCTTCTGACATGGCCTCGCTTAATTTGTTAGCATCGCAATGCAGCTCCGCCAATAGAAAGTACTCCTGTAACTCTAGAGTCTTTCCAGCTGTTGGCAGTGGCCATTTATCTGAATTTTCTTCAAACAATGGCAGTGCCGAGAAGAAAAATCAATTGAAAACAAAATTAACAGATCGGTGTGTGGTGCCAGAATTGGAGTTAAATGAAGATGAAGACCAGTCGATCGAGTTGGGGTTGGAATTGAGCCACCAGAGGGTACGCAGTTTTAGGTATTGGAAACCAGTGTTGGAGACGATAAAGGAGTCCCCGCGTGTTCGCACACTGTAAAATCGCGGAGGGTCCCTCATGACGCTGAGGTCTCTCCATGCCACAATTTCGATGAAGTTAAATGAGAAATTATGGAGCACACATTGCGCAGCACTAGATTCAAATCTCTACCAAGTTTTTTGACTCGAAGTTAGTACCAAATTAAATTTCTGCTAACTAAACGTTGAGTCAATGAAAATGACAACTTTAACTCTGGGTTCACTCGAGATAATAAGGGCGAACAAAACTTGGAACCCCCTTCATACTGATTGGAATAAGCATTTTAATTTTTAAATAATTTAAATGATATTTATTAGTGTATATATTTCAAAGAGATTATAATTATGATGATAATTCACGTTTCTGTAAATTGAATTTTTCTTTTAAAAAATGAATTGAATATTAGTCAAAGTTTGAAATCATCTTTTTATATTTTTTTTTAATTTTAAAAAATTCCTAAATATTTGAAAATATTGAATATACGTAAAATATTGAATATACGTAAGGTGGATGGTAACAAAATAAATAATATTGTAAATATTCTAAAATTTAAATAGTTAATATGTTAAATTATAATGAAAATTATATTTTATATTTCCATTTTTAAATATTATGAAAGATCTAACTTCAAATCCCCTATTCTAACCCGGGAAGAAGGTCATATCAATAGCCCTACTCAAGTTAATGAGTTTTCATTTTTTTCAAATACTAAAAATTATACTAGTTTGTTATGTGATTTGACACTTACACTTTTACATCTGACCGATGAATAGCATTCAACATTTTTGAGTCCATGCCTTTACATTATAAGACTATATTGGTTAGTGTTTTTAATGGATTTCCATGTTCTAACTATTGGATTTGTTAAGGTAGGAATTCCTTGAGTTATGGCCCAAAGGAGTTTATGTGGTAATGGGGTTCGTTTCAACCATGCGTGTTTGATATATTTTTCTGGTTAGAATTTTTATGTTTATTTTTACATGGAAGGTGTTTTTTTTAAATTCACATTACATATTATTCATTATTTTTATTTATTTTTTTAATCTCAGTTTCACCTTTGTTTGTCTATTGTTTTTCCTATTAAATTGTATATGTCCAAAATTTAATTGGAATATAAAAAGAAATTCGTTAGTTTAGTTCCAAAGGACGATGTATGCCTTCAACATATTTTATCTGATCCAATGTGTGTTGTCTAACACCATCTGATCCTCTCCATATTCTAATATGTGAAGGAGCTCAGATGGGAGTTTATGTGTATAGAGAATATGTTCATCATCATATTGTGGGAGAGCGTACAACTATGCATGGACAATGGAGAGCTTGACTGTACATGCCCTTCGATATTGAATGAGATTTTGAATTCTTTTGATTGCTATTATTTCAAGAGAGAAGAGAGAGTATGTAGTTGATGTAGAGATGCTTGAATCTATTGAGGCCTAGGACCATGAATTTCAGTTGCCCACTCTAAAGCAACTGCCCACTTTGAAGCAAGGTGTTGGATGGCCAATGGCATGTGTAGATGGCTTCCCAAAGGTCCTCTTTTTCAGTGATCTTCTTCCATTTATTGTTAACGCAAGAAACCATGGCCAAACATGCCACATCTAGATAATTGAATAAATTGTTCATGATGTCAACATGGCTTAGTGTCTGCCCTCATGGCCCCCATCTTCCTCAATTCCCTAACCTTTACGACTCATTCCGGGACCCAAACTGGAGTTAGTGTCATTGCAATTGCCACTACCTTACCCTTTCCCCTTAGTTCTTCCAAGCAGATGAGCATACAAGGTTTGCTCAGACAGAAGTGTTCGCTCCCCATCCCTATAATCCCCATGAGCGAGAGGAGAATAACAAAGCAGAGCGATACCCCAACAGACCCCATGAACTAGAGTGCAAGGTGTAGTAATATCCCTGCATAGATTATGCAACTATGATAAATCCTGCCATCCTCCACCTCGAAGCTATTCCCGCCACCCCAACTGCTCTCTCTCCCCAAGCCCTTGTCCACATGCAATCCCAATTCAACAAACGAGATGTAGGGAAACATAATGGAGTGCAGGCAGAGAACATACCCATTAACTAGAGCTTGGGATTGTTATATCTCTTCGTCTTCTTGAAATCGTTGTGCCACCTTTGTTGTTATCGCCACCATGCGATCTCCTGTTGAAAATGGCAACAAGAAATGATAAAAATAGAAGTGCTAAAAATATCACTGCTATAAATGGCAGTTTGGGTACCAGTGTTGGATTGAGCATCAGGGAATGAAAAATGGAAGTGCTAAAAATAGCATTATATTTTTAGTAGTTCGGGATGGATTCCTATTTTTAGTCAATCTCTGGACTAAAATAGGAAGTAAAATTCGTGTTTGAACTTAACAGTTGTTTGAAAATAAATAAATTAATGCACCATGAGTTAATTAGTTGTGAAAAATCAAACATGAAGTCTATGTGAGGACATGCAATAGTTTCTTCATTAATTGAGGAATTTATCCATCAGTTAAAGAGATAAGGATGAGTTCTAATTTGAGTAGTAATTAGTTGGCTCAGTTAACAGAGTCAAGTCCAGTTAGATTGATTTAAACAGTTTGTTTAAATTAATGTGAGTTTAGTTAGTTAATGCATGCTAGCATATAACTGATGTTCTTCAGATAACTGACTATTCTCTCATGAGTAACTCATGCATGTCAGTTCAGACAGAGACCCAATTGAGATCAGAGAAGGGACAATGTACTATCAGTTGGATGAATATTTTTCTTATAAAGGAAGCTCATCCATGATGAGGATTTATCTTCGTCAGGACTGCGTAGTTGGATCAGAGGTTATTGAGTGTGTGAAGAGGCCAATTCACACAAGTGGCTGCACTGGACCCCAATCAGAATTGTGCAAAGAAATAGGAGGTTTGGAGGGCAGACCACAGGCTGGATAGAGCCCTTTGACTGTCTATGAGCAGCAAAGGTATTGTAGAGAGAGCATGATATCTTTTGAGCTGATTCTTTTTGTAATACTGGTTATATTTCCACTTGTATGATAATACGAAGATGGGGTTTTAGGCTGGTGCTTTACCCTAGATATTTATTCTGTGTTATGTGTGATTGATTACTTCTTATCAGTTATATGTGTTCAATTGATGTTGCTCATGTTCGATTAAGCTTCCGCTAAATTCTTTGTAGGAGTAGATCAAGTGTTTTGCTTTAGTATATTGTATTACCAGGTGATCTACAGTGGTAATTTCTACATGGTATTAGAGCACAAGTGATCAAGGAAGAACAGTATACAAGAAGTGAGAAGTTGAAGTTTGTGATTCCTGAATATAGGAATCGAGTTCTTATCACATCTCTATTTCACCTATGGCGTTCTATGGTTTGAGACTCGAATATGCCCTTGATGGCAGTTCGAATTATATAGCCTGGAAGGATCACATGGAAGCAGTACTAAAGGATAATGGTCTAAAGGACTTCATTGATCGAGAAGTCCTCAAGTTGACTAGTGCTGCTGAATTGGCTGAATGGAAGGAATGTGTGGCTAGAGCGAGGAGAATCCTTTTGGAGGGAGTTCGAGATCACATAGTCTCGAGTCTCCATGGGAAGGAGACACCATTTTCAATGTGGAAAAGATTGAAAGATCTATATTAGAATAGTAGTGATCAGAGGAAGCTG